>APFE031351331.1:0-13144 GCA_000404065.3 Pinus taeda
GCCAGGGACAAACCCCAATGCGGGGAAACCCTTTGATCAAATCTTCTTTTATCTTCAATAGTTCAGCAGAGAGAAATAGTACAATGTAGAATTATGTAATTTTAATAGCGCAGAGAGTCCTAAATCAGCACATTCAAACTTCGTCAAAATAGCCCCAGATTGACTTCTAGTCAACTTGAAGAACTCGGTCTTCAACAACTGTCTTTAGCAGCCCAAAACAATCCACAAATCTCAGTCAAACAGCAGTCAACACTTGGTCAAAGTCTGGTCAAACTTGCAGCAGCTCCTTAATAGTCAACGCTGGTCAAAGGGGTGGTCAAACCTGGTCAAAGTTGCTGAACAGAATTGCGGCTAGCCTAGGAGAGGTTGCCCAACCCAATCCGCAGTCAAGAAAGCCTCCACACTGGTCAATGCTATCCAATCTGCCCACTTGCAACTAGGTCAACTCAAGTCAATGCTGCTCTAACTAGAAATATGCGTCTTCCTTCTTTAGCCACACGTGAGAGAGAGAGAGGCTCATCTAATGCGTAGGAGAGAGAGAAGATGAGTTGCAAATGACTCAACCTCTCTTCTATTTATATGAAACGCTGGGCATGTGTGCCACACACTTAGCTGCTGGCCGACCTTGACAATTTGTCAATTAATTAGAAATAAATTCATATCTCCATAAATACTCATTGGAATCGGATGATCTTTAGATCAATCCTACACCTCTCGACGAGTGGAATCTAGGAAAAATATCAGCAGCCATAAATAAGGTGACCCACATGGAGTTTGGCCCCAGTTGCCAATTTTAACACCTTGGCCTTGTCCTAATGAAAGGAAGGGGTTGGAAATACTCGAGGTTGATGTAGTGGTAAAAAAAGAAAAAGTATTAGCCTAATATCAAAATGCAAAAGAATGATAAGGGATGTCAAGTAATCAAAAGCCAATTTTAGCTTGAGCTCTACCCCCTCTTATAGAGCCACTTGTCTCCGAGAGTATTCATGCATATAATGCCTATCAAAGTAAAAGGAACTCTTAGTGAACATCCTTACCCCGATGTAGTGATAAATTGCCAATATTTAAAGGGGAATTATATTACATTACATTACATTAGGTTTTACAACATTGCTGCCATACTGGGCTATAGATCGCCTCTCGACGCAGTCAATGTAGCTTGTTAAACAAGCCAAATCAAATGAAGAAAAAGGAAAATAAGGGGGCTTGGAAAAACAAAGGCAAGGGAAAACAGCTCTAGCAACTAAGTGCTCCTTCTATAAAGGCACTCATGGATGATGGTTTTACATAATCCAATATAAGACTATGGCACCTTTTGTGAAGTAAATGCCAAACCATATTATCTATCACTTGCACTTATCATTTGCAATAGTTGGCCCTGGAACTATTCCTCCCCTTATGGTTGGAAGCACCTAATAGGGTCACATGATAACCTTCCCATACGTAAGTATGGTAACTTGTATACAATCATAAGCTAGTAAGACATTTGAAGAAGATAATTGTGTGAAGTACTTTGATGGCTTTGGCATTGAATATAATCCACCTTGATGCTCTTATGGTTCTCATACCCATGATGTTGATCTCACTTGATTCCATTGAGTATGTGTTAGATTGTTCTTCTAGGTGCAGCTAGGATCCCTTGGGGGATGACATGATGTTAAAATTGGCAACTAGGGCCAAACTCCATGTGGGTGATCTTATTTATGGCAGTTGATATTTTTCTTGGATTCCTCTTGTCGAGAGGTGTAGGATTGATCTAACGATCATCTGATTCCAACAAGTATTTATGGAGATATGAATTTATTTGTATTTACTTGACAAATTGTCAAGGTCGGCCAGCAGCTAAATGTGTGGCACACATCCTCAACGTTTCATATAAATACAAGTTAGGTTGAGGCATTATTCACTCATCTCATCTCATCTTACATTCTTCTCTCTCTCTCCTTGATTGGGTATACAAGGAGCAACATCTCTCACGTGGGAGAAGAAGGATGCAACAAGGAAGGAAGACGCAGATAGAAGGAGGATGCAGGTTTATTCAGCGTTGACTGTGGTTGACCTAGGAGCAGCAAGCTAAAATTGACTGCGTTGACCAACGAAGAGGTTGTTTTGACTTCGACATAGGGTGAGGAGCTTCCATCAAGCAAGCCGTAGATCTGAACAACAATCCGTTGACCTGATTTGACCACCGAATTGACCAGCGTTGACTAGTTAGGGTTGACCGCAAGGCTGCATATGCGTTGACCACTTTTGACCATCTCTTTTGGACTATTTTGGGTTGACCTTCATTGCTGTTGAAGGCAGAGTTGTCCAAGGTTGATTTGAGGTCATTTGTGGACTGTTTGACCAACTTTGAAAGTGCTGGTTAGGGTTTTATTACTGCTGTCATAAAATTACAGAACTGTACATTTGTACTATTTCTCTCTCTGTTGAACTATTGAAGATTATAGAAGAATTGATCAAAGGGTTTCCCCACATTGGGGTTTGTCCCTGGCTAGCCGCCACATCTGGTGTCTCTTGTCTTGGCTTGTTTTCTGTCGATCTATTAATGTTCTATCAACATTTTACTTTATGTTAATGTGACAGCTAGATAGTGGCTAATAAGAAGAAATTGAAGCAAACTACACTAAGCATAGAACATACCATAATTTAACATGATATCAGAGCTGAGGTGAAGACAAAGCCCAAGCAAGAGCAAGAGCAAGAGCAATCACCGAAGATTGTTGGAAAAGTCTATAGACTTCATGGGTTTCTCATCACACTTCCCCGTCGAAGACAAGCTCCGTGAGAAGTCTAACTATCACGGATGGAAAATGTCTCTCGATCTGAAATTGGAAGAATAGGAAGTTTTGGACCATGTGAGAGGCAGAATCATTCAGCCTCCATCAAATGCATCGGTTGTTGCAAGGAACAAGTTGACCAGGGGTGAAGTAAAAGCAAAGAAGATCATCCGGGACTCTATCGACAAGCGCCTGGTGGCTACGTTTCTGAGCTGACCACCTCCAAGGTAATCTACGATAGACTGGTAAGCTTATTTAAAGTTAGTGATGCAAATCAAGTTTTGTTCCTTAAGAATAAGCTGAAGGAAATTAAGAAGGGCAAAGACGAGAATATGCAGTCCTACTTCTTAAGGATCACTGAGATAAAAAATGATCTCTTATCGATTAGGGAAGTCATTCTTGACAGGGAACTGACTATCACAACTCTTGGAGGACTCCCATCTGAATGGTATGTATTTAGAACCACTCTTCTCAACATTAATGTAATTCCAGGATTTGAGGAATTGATGGCGAGATGCATTCAAGAAGAGACAAGGATGGAGGAGCAGGAAATGCCTGCATTTAGAGGCAACCCCACTGCTTTCTCCTCTCATGCTAAAAGGAGAAATAATTCCGGGTCAAAATCTAAAGGAATGGCTGGACCGAAAGGTGGAAGGACAGGAAGATGTTTCATTTGCAACAAAATCGACCACTATGCGAGGGATTGCCCTGATAGAAAGGACACATCTCTCATGACGATGATCAAAATCACTCCCAAGGCAATTCCAACCACAATCAAAGGAATGGCAGGTTTAATGGCAAAGGAAAGAGGAATGCTGAAAATCAAGGAAGTGGTCAACCCTCCAAGAAGGCAAGAAACTCCAGGTATGAATCTAATGTTGTTAACAATAAGCAAGATGAATATTATTTGATATCGGCCCTCTCTACTACTCCTTCGGACTCGTTGGGAAATTGTCTTATTGATAGTGGTGCCTTAAGGCACTTCACTGGTTACAAAGAAGCTCTCTCTAATCTGATAGAGAAGGAGACCAACCTGGAAATTATTCTTGGAGACAACTCCACCTATCCCGTAAAGGGTGTAGGAAATGTTACTCTTCAATTGAATTAGGGTAACACAATTCAATTGCAAGAAGTCCTATATGTACCTGATCTCAAGAAGAACTTGGTGTCCATTTCGGCAATGGAAGACAAAGGCTACAAGGTGGCCTTCATCGCTGGCAAGGTACATGTATGGAAAAAGAATTTTAAAGATGCTTTCACTCTTGGGTTTCGGGTTGACTCTTTATATCAAGTCGGAGGAAGTCTGTTGGGTGTCATGTTTTGTAACACATCTCTTCAGTCCGAACTATGGCACCGGAGGTTTGCCCACCTTCATTATAAGGCTCTACCCGATGTGAGACACATGGTGACAAGGATGCCCGAGTTCAAAGTAGAGCAAGAAGGTGTATGTCTGGGATATGCTGAAGGAAAGCTCAAAAGGGGACCATTCCCCTCAAGCCATAGCAAGAACTCTGATATATTTCAGTTGGTTCACTCCGACATATCTGGTATGATTCCTATGAAATCTTTGGGAGGATATTTATATTACCTCACTTTTACAGATGATTATTTTCGCAGGACTTGGATATACTTCTTGAAAAAGAATGATGAAGTGTTCTCCTGGTATCGTCACTTCAAAGCCTTGATCGAGAATCAAACCGAAAAGAAGATCAAGATCTTAAGGACTGATAATGGGACTGAGTATGAATCCAATGAGTTCCATGACTTTTGCAAAGAGGTTGGCATTAAGAGGGAGACCACAACACCATATACTCCTGAGCAGAATGGTGTGGCGGAAAAGAAGAATCGTACGATTATGGAAGCTGTCCGTGCTATGCTCCATGATCAAAGGCTTCCGAAGTTTCTATGGGCTGAAGCTGCAAATACCGCCGTATATGTTCAAAACCGATGCCCTCATCAAGCATTGGGTTCCAAGACTCCCGAAGAGATGTTCACTGGTAAGAAACCTGATGTATCTCATTTTAGAATTTTTGGAAGTCCTGTACATTTTCATGTGCCGAAAGAGAAAAGGAATAAATTGGGTACATCTGGAAAGAAGGGAATCTTCGTGGGCTATAGCGAAAATACTAAGGGCTATAGAATCTATGTAGTCGGTCAAAGGGAAGTCGAGATTAGCCATGATGTCACCTTTGACAAAGATATGGCTCTTAGCAAAGTTGACAATCTTCCTATTCTAAGGAAATCTAAAGAAGTTGACACCATGAAACCGGAGGAAAAGAAAGATGAGACGATGCCCGATGTGGAAGAACGTATGGATCCTATTGATACTCCTTCGCAAGAGGCTTCCTCTTCTAAGAAGAGGCCTTCATGGCTTAGGGGGACACTTGATGATGCCGAAGGACACATTGCACCCAGAGGGACTTTCCGTGAAAGTAAGAAGCCGACCAGGTATCAGGGATACTTGACCATTATGAGCACAATAATTCAAAATGAGCCTTCATCGTTCACAGAAGCCGTGAAGCATCAAGTATGGAAGGATGCTATTATTGAGGAATATGAGTCCATCATGAAGAACGACGTCTCGGATGTGGTCCCCAGACCCCAGGACAAAATAATTGTCACTTCGAAATGGTTTTACAAGATAAAGCATGGAGCAGATGGAAGTGCTGAAAAGTATAAGGCTCGTTTTGTCGCTTGTGGCTTTTCTCAAAAGGAAGGTATAGACTATGACGAGATATTTGCACCTGTTGCCCGATACACCACCATCCGCTCGATCATAGCCCTTGCTGCTTCGCAAGGATGGAACCTACATTAGATGGATGTCAAGACTGCGTTCTTGCATGGTTCAATCAAAGAGGAAGTCTATGTGGAACAACCCGAAGGATTTGAGTTCATGATTGAGAATCTCACATGTGCAGGTTGAAGAAACCCCTCTTTGGGCTGAAGCAAGCACCCCGAGCTTGGTATGAGAGGATCGTTAGGTACTCGATGAAGCTGGGATTCACTAGGAGTGAAGCCGACTCAAACCTTTACTTTAAGGTTGAAGATGATAAGCCTCTCATACTAGTGCTGTACGTTGACAACCTCTTTTTGACATTCCGAGTCTGAGATGAAGGACCTAGGACTGATGCACTATTTCCTAGGACTAGAAGTCTGGCAGAAGCCAGGGGAGTTTTTCCTATCTCAAGGAAAATATGTGGTGAAGATATTGGAGAGATTCGGTATGGTGGGCTGCAAGCCCGTTACTACCTTGATGGAGCTTGACTTCAAGAAGTGAAGCGGTAGTGCTTCCGGACATGTTTTGAATGCTACTGAGTATCGTCAACTCATAGGAGCATTGATGTTTTTGGTGAACTCCCGTCTGGATATATGTTTTGCAGTCAATACATTGAGTCAACATATGGTTGAGCCTCAACACTCACATTGGATTGGTGCCAAGAATCTGTTGTGATATCTTCGTGGCACAATCACTCATGGGTTGAGATACACTGCCGGAGATGTGAGGCTACATGGATATACCGATGCTAATTGGGCAGGCAGTGTGGTGGACCAAAAGAGCACTTTCGAGTGTTGTTTCTCTTTGGGATCTGCCTCGATATCCTGGATGAACAAGAAGCAGAAGTCGGTGGCTTTGAGCACTGTTGAGGCAGAGTACATTGCTGCGAGTATGGCGTCTTGTGAGGTTGTCTGTTTGCGGAAGCTCTTCAGTGAGCTGTTTGGATATACATTGGATACTACCGTGATCCTGTGTGACAACCAGAGTGGGATTCATTTATCAGGGAATCCCGTATTTCATGATCGCTTCAAATATATTGATATCAGGTACCACTTTATCTGGGATATGGTACAACAAGGAGCAATAAGGCTCCATCATATCGATATAGATGAGCAGGTCGCCGACATTCTGACGAAGCCCCTCGGAAAGGTCAAATTCTTGACTTTCTGAGAACGACTTGGAGTCGTTGAGAGACCCTCTTATGAGGGTCTTGCATGATGCATGCATTGAGCTCTGGGAGCTTTGGGGGGCTTGGGGTACTTCTTGGAACGACAAGCGACCATAGAGCGACTCACCCTCCCCTAGTGGTGCGCTGTGTACAGGGTGAAAGGTTCAGCCTTTCCTTGTGATACCCTATGGTGACTTCTGGACAGGATGAGTGGTTCTCTTGTCGAGGCATCCTACCTATGCAGTCTGGGACTCATGGGAAGTACCTCTCATCTGGCCAATGAGTAGGGAAATGGGGTTAGGGACCATAGTAGTACTATCGATGGACGCATCGTTGTATCTACCGTACTCCCTATGCTAGGATGACCTCCATTGATCTTGGATCAATGAAACTGATCTGGGATCAATATGAGTGGTTTGAGACGCTCTCTTGTGGCACTGATTTGGGATTAGTAAGAGTGGTATAACATACTCCTTGGGATTGACTTCGGGTCTGTGTAGGATGGTATGATACATCCTCGATCATTTCTTCTTCTTCATAGTTTAGCAGAGCAGAGTAGAGCTGAGCAGTGCATTTGATGGCAGAGCTAGTACCGACGATTAGATGGATTAGCAGATGGAGTTCTCCCTAGTTGAGAGGGAGTGTTAAAATTGGCAACTAGGGTCAAAATCCATGTGGGTTATCTTATTTATGGCAGCTGATATTTTTCTTGGATTACTCTCGTTGAGAGGTGTAGGATTGATCTAACGATCATCCGATTCTGACAAGTATTTATGGAGATATGAATTTATTTGTATTTACTTGACAAATTGTCAAGGTTGGCCAACAACTAAATGTGTGGCAGACATCCTCAACGTTTCATATAAATACAAGTTAGGTTGAGGTATTATTCACTCATCTCATCTCATCTTACATTCTTCTCTCTCTTTCCTTGATTGGGTATACAAGGAGCAACATCTCTCACGTGGGAGAAGAAGGATGCAACAAGGAAGACGCAGATAGAAGGAGGACGCAAGTCTATTCAGAGTTGACTGTGGTTGACCTCGGAGCAGCAAGCTAAAATTGATTGTGTTGACCAACGAAGAGGTTGTTTTGACTTTAGTCTAGGGTGAGGAGCTTCCATCAAGCAAGCCGTAGATCTGAACAACAATCCATTGACCTGATTTGACCATTGAATTGACCAACTTTGACTGGTTAGGGTTGGCCGCAAGGCTGCATATGCGTTGACCACTTTTGACCATCTCTTTTGGATTGTTTTGGGTTGACCTTCATTGCTGTTGAAGGCCGAGTTGTCCAAGGTTGATTTGAGGTCATTTGTGGACTGTTTGACCAACTTTGAAAGTGCTGGTTAGGGTTTTATTACTGCTGTCATAAAATTATAGAACTGTACATTTGTACTATTTCTCTCTCTGCTGAACTATTGAAGATTATAGAAGAATTGATCAAAGGGTTTCCCCACATTGGGGTTTGTCCCTGGCTAGCCGCCACATCTGGTGTCTCTTGTCTTGGCTTGTTTTCTGTCGATCTATTAATGTTCTATCAACATTTTACTTTATGTTAATGTGACTGCTAAACAGTGGCTAATAAGAAGAAATTGAAGCAAACTGCACTAAGCATAGGACATACCATAATTTAACACATGATGCTTCTCTAACACTTCAGAGATGATGTCCAACCACTTTGATGATGAGGTAGACCACGCTGATAGAGGATAGAGGTTGTTGGACACTTTTTGAGGAGCATTGACCTTGATTTTGACTTGTTACAGTTGACAAGACTTCTCCTCAGCCTCGGGAACTTGGATGTTGATGATCTAAGCTTGGATGTTGCTTGAAGATCAAGTGTACCCAGGAGTTGATAATACACCCCCAAGCTGGCATTGTACTTGTTACCGCTCATTCTAGCAGGGGTCCTAGGAGGGGTTCCAAAGGGGCTACTACTAGACCAAGTGGCAACAACGGGACAAGGACTCACGTCACCTCAGTGAATGTCCCCTGCTCTTTACGGACTTTCATCGATGGGAGGAGTCCCAGTATAAAGGAAATCACAAGAAGGGCTAAGTTAATGATGAGGTATAGGGTGATTTCCAAAACCCATTCAATGGGGAGGCTCAAATAATAACTTGCTTGCTTGTAGGGCAAGGTAATGGGCTCTCCAAGAAAGGTTTAGAAGGAGAATTAGACCTAGGGAATAGAGATATTCTCTTATGAAGAAATTCCCTATACCTAAGGCTCTCTAAATAACAAGATTCCTTAATGGCCTTGTGAGATAAGGACTTAGGAGTAGTGAATATGTGGGACCACAAAGGAGTCTTGGGAAGATCCAAACTTGACCTAGGGTTTAGTATAATCCTCAAGAAGGTGTCTAGGTTAAGTGAGGATAAAAGAAGGTTACAAGAATGGTTAACTTCCTTTGAGTTTTATGTGCAAAGATCCTTAAGAAGGCCCTTCACCAAGACGTTCAAAATGATTTTCAGCATGCCGGCTAGGGTTTGAGTTTTCTCACAATTTGATGGTTGGAATTGTCTCAAATTTGGAGGAGAGCTGGAGGAAACATCAACACAGAAGGCTGTCCAAGTGGTTTTGCAAGATCTCCTCCCTATTGCAATTCACACCAAGCCCTAGCAGGCCGTCTAGGTTTAAGGCCAATTTTTTTAGAAAAGGGAGAAAAGAGAAGGAAAAAGTTTTGATCACCAAATTGGCTTAGATTAGTGCCTTGTCCTTGGGCCATGGAGTCTATGTGCTTCGAAATTTGGCCGAAATCATCTTCAAGGAGGCTAGAAAATGATGCCCTAACAATCACTCTAGCATTTACCCACCCAAAATTTATGGACTTTCATGGAGAGAAAACAAATTCTACTGTACTAGGAACATTCATCTACTTATTATCAATAAGTAAGATGGTCAAATTTTCATTCTAACATTCTTTTACAATGATATTCAATAATTAGGGCATGAAGGAACAAGAGCTGGTTGCATAATTTCCACACATTAGACATTATTTCATAAGCAAAATTTCCCTAACAAAATTTGCTTACAAGATAACAAGAGATATATCCAAATCCAAGATCAAGAAGATGGCTCCCAGAGAACGAAATTTTTAGCTCCAAAGATATCGAAATGCATCAAGAGATCTCCAATAGACAAACCAAGGAAAAGTGTAAAATTCTCTTCAAGAGAGCTAATCCCAATCCAAGTGATGATGAATGAATGAGAGTGCCTCTCTCATATTTATACAATCCTCTAAGGAGTTTGAATGGCCTAATTTAGCCGAATGAGGCCCCTAAAATAAAATAATGTGCAAAATAACATCACTTTGGTGACAAGCCCACCAAATAGCTCCAAAATATGAATGATTGACATCTCAAGAGGGCCGAAATGATGTAATAGTAGCTGGTAGGTCCGTTGGGAGGCCAAATGAAGTCCCTCATGTGCCATAATGAATACGAGGGCTCCAATAACAGTGATGAAAGGGGTGGTCCCTTAATCTCCAAGCAAATGACTTGTGGTGCCCCCAAGTGCCTGTGGGGGCACAAAGAATGTCCTCATGCGTCTTCAATTGAATCAAGCAGCCTGTGCTCCATCTGTAAGGGATAGAACGATGATGCAAGCCCTCCCTTGTCTCCCTAGGCGAGACAAAACCCTATCTGGGACCCTGGATCAACTGCTAAGTGTGTGGTGCATGTGTGTAGCCAATTGGGCAAGGTGGTCCAGGTGCATCATCATCATCAAATACTATGACAAGAGCAAACAAGAAATGGTGCTAAAGGATCCCATGGCATGGCTATCTGCTTTCTGCTGTAGTGGAGGCCCATGGCTCTCAACGCTCACCCTACAAGTGCCATTAAGACCCTCTGGAGGGCTTGGATCTTGTATAGGGAGGCCAGACCCCAAGATGAAGACCCACTTGCAATCCTGTATAAGATCCAATGCGTCTCGTCACCTTCTAATACAACAATTCATTAGTGAAATTGAGCAAATAAGCTTACAAATCATGGAACCAAGTGGGCACTTCATAATGTCATGCCCTTCCATAATAGGATTTAGAATGTACAGGTGTCTCCAGGTCCAAGAAGGAGGTTAATCAAGGACCCTATTCGGTGGTTTCAACTTTCAACCTCTAATGGAGTGACAAGTCCATGGTACATCTGTCAAATGGTAGGTGTCATATGAATAATGAAATAATGATGGAAAGGAGTGGGGTAGCAGGGGAAGGCTCCAAGCCACATGCCATGGTACAAGGGTAGCTATAATGAGGGAAGCTCACATATGGGTGTATAGATGTGGGAGGGAGCAATCGTGGTACATGAGTTACCCCGACCTTTGTTTTTCCACCTTTCTTCATATGCCTTTTGCCTTTTATTGTTTTTTCTTTTTTATAACTGCTCAGGGCTCTAGAGAATGAGAGCATGATGAATGATATAGCAGTGGATACCCCCTTAAGGTTGGGCAGTTCATCATCCACCAGGGGATGGGAAAATCATGGGCGTTATTCTAGGCCCGATCCAAATGTGGACAAGGGGAGGGGGAGGCTAACTCCTTGTAGATCCAGTGGACAAATGTGGACTCAGATGGGAGATATGTGAAAATGGGTTATAATGAGCGGAGGGGAGTGATGTATGTGGTGTTGGGAAGCGGGACCACGCAACCAAAATCAAGTTTTCCCATGTAGTGCCACTCCTAAAGCTAGTAGCCAATAAAAGAGATCCCATAGGACTAGGATACAAGGTTAACCACCAAGTTGGGCAAGGGGACAAGAGTACAGACCAAGCCCATTCTTTTCGCCGAATCCCCCCACTAATCCATGTCCAAATGTGTCCATGATAAGTTAACAAAAATACCCAATTACATAATTAAACCCATACCTTCAGGGTTGGAAGGCCCACCTTCAAGCATATGATCATAACAGATATGCGAGGGCACATAATGGTTGGCTCAGGTGGCGGAGATGGTGGATCATCGAGCTATTTGGTGGCTGCAAGTGGCTGTTGGCTACCGGATGAAGACAATCTAGGAGAAAAATTCCTCCTATGGGTATCACCCATTGGTGGTGGTTAACAATACCTTCTTGTTGGATGTTGCTTTTTTCTTGATGATGGTTGATAATGGTGATCACTTGGGACCCCTTTGGAGGGGATTATGCACATTTTTCTATGATGATGTCATGCCCTAGCATGATGATGTCACCCTTATGATGCATTTGATGATGGCGTGGGATTTCTTGAGGATGAAATTGGGCTTAAGAGGGTTTTCTTGGGTGATTAGGCACCATTTTGAGGAAGAAACATGACTTTTGAGAGGAGACAAACTCTTTGGGGTCATCCCTTGCACCTTTTTATGAAGATGCGTGCCTTTTGGGAAATAATGTCACCCTTGGAGGCTTTTCTACTCACACGTGTGGGTTAATTTAGGCTTCTTTTTATGTTATTACATTATTTTGGCTATCTTTGGGTGTTGGCTTGATGACTTACGGTAAAATTTCCTTGAAATCCTGCCACTACTTGAATGAACAAATCTAAAATTAACTTTGTTGCACCAAGACACGAGATTTCTCTACAATGAATTAGCAACGGAAATAAAAGGAATACGCAGAGATAAAGAAACACATTCACACACAATCCAACACAATAATTTCCTAGGGAACCCAACTGGGAAAACCCTTTGCTAGCTGTAGAATTTATTGACAAAATTGAGGAAATATATTCTTTACAAGGCAATCTGTTTCACTAGAGAACAAGATTGTTCTCTCTACTAATACTTGGCTGAAACTCCCTGCAAGAAACCCCGACCCAACTCCTAAATCCTTGCGCTGTCCAACCCCTATTTCCTTGCGCTAGAAATCTCCTATTTCCTAGCGCAATAATGGCTCCTATTTCCTACGAATTTCTCCTAATTCCTAGCACACTTCAACAAGAATTCTCTTTATCAATTCCTACATATAGGCTCCTCCTTGATACACTCTATCCACAACAAGCTCTCCTCGCACAAACTCATGCTAGAACAATTATGATATAAATGTGCCTTTGTCCTCCTTTTAACCTTTTCGATCATGCTAAATCTGGCAAGTGTTAGTTGAGTCGAACTGACTCTTCAACTCTTCTTGCCTCAATTGGAAACTAAAGCTTTCTAACTCATCCACTTCCAAACTTGAACTCGCACTTGGAGATCGACTTAATTGTCTCTCCAACTCTGCGCATGAGTCAAACTGTCACCATGAACTCGTCCTATTTCCTAGGAACTTGTGCATGCTAAAGGAATATTGTTTGTGTTCTTTCTTGACTAAAGCACTAGTCAAGAAGACCTTTCTCGCTACTATTTTCAACACTCCCTCTTAGCGAGGAAAGGGTTCTATACAACTCCCAACTTATCTCTGAAATGAACAAAACTGCTTATTGGCAATGCCTTGATCAAGTTCTCTACT
>APFE031351335.1:1381-36466 GCA_000404065.3 Pinus taeda
GCAGCTACATGCCTCTGAACTGTGTTACAATGAGGCTCGAAGGCCTATTTATTATTGAGAAATAATGGAAAACCCTACACATCCAAAAACCTAACCCTAGAAGATTAAACGCTAAACTGTGGGCCCCGTTTGGGTAAATTGGTACATCAACTTCCCGAGGTTGTAACTTTGGCATATGATCTTTGTTTGATGCGCACAATATCTCATTGGAAAGATCTATCTGAGATCTACAACTTTGGGAAAAAAAACATCGATCCATGGACCCATGTTGCTCCCATTGTTCCCAAAAAACGTCGTTTAGGGCCTCAAAACGGCTCTGGAAGTTCAGGACCTGAAAAAATGCTAAAAATAGTAAACTGTGCTACAATTAAGGAAACTGAAAAACTAAAAGAAACAATGGGTGGGGGTCCAAGTGGACTTGGTGGGTGGCCACCAATATCCACCTGGATCAGCACTGGAGGGAATCTTAACCAAGGTAGTGAGCAGCAACAAGAAGGATTGGGTAGAAAGACTAGTTGAGGCCACTTGGTCCTATAATACCACATGGAAGAGCACCACTGGATTTACACCCTATGAGCTGGTCTATGGGAAAAAGGCCTTGCTGTCCATTGAGCTTGAATATAACACATTAAGGATGATAGCCCAACTAGATTTGGATCTCAGTCATGCACAGAAATAGAGATTATTCTAATTGAATGGCTTGGTTGAATTTAGAATGCAGGCCCACCTACATACAAAGATAGTTCAATTTCAAAGGAAGATCTGGCATGATAAACATATTAAGGATAAACAATTTCAAGAGGGTGATTGGGCATTGTTATATGATTCTAGGTATAAAGACTTCAAGGGAAAGCTAAGGACAAGATGGCTCGGACCTTATGTTATGGAAAGATGACATGATAATGGTTCAGTGCAAATCAGAACTATAGATGAAGAATCCATTATGTTGCTTGTTAATGGGCACTGATTGTAAATGTACAAGAGACCTTTATCAAAAAAAGAGTTCATTGAAAATGTCAATAAAACAATGATGATGGTGGAGAAAGTTCCAACTCCTCCCTCATCACGTCAATGAAAAAGAAAAAAGAGAAAAAAGAATAAGGACTCAGGTGAAAACCTCCATGAGACACCTGAGTCCCATTGTTACGTTGAAAACCTCATGAGGCGGCCCAATGATGAAAAAAAACGAAAAAGAAAAATAATAAGAAGATCCTTGGGTGAAAACCTTCCTTGAGGCACCTGGAGCAAACAGCTAGGGTGAAAACCTCTCTAAGAGAGACTAGTTTTGTTTCAAAAAAAAGAGAGAGAAAAATATATAATTGTTATTTGCAGGTGGGTGAGAAAAATAGTCAAGGAGTAAAAATAGGATCCAAAGGGAACCTTGACTCCCACATATTCATTTCCTCCACTCCTTACCATGCACCCCCCCATCATTTCTATCATTTTTCCACTCCATTGCTTCGATTTATGCGAAGACTGTGTTTTCTACAGGATCCCTTGAAAACCTATAGGATGATCTTATAGGAATTACAGTGGCCCAGAAACCTATAGGAAGCAATCTGAGGGCACATGATAGGTCTATTAGGTCCCTAAAATTCATCCTATTCATGATCTAACACCTCACCTCGTCCACCATCATCATCCCTGCACTCACCATTCAAAACAAAAAAGATCAGTTTTAATAGTTTCTGCCATTCATAGAAAAAAGAAAAAAAAGGAAAACAGAGAGGAGTAAGAGCATTACCTAAGTGTCATTTGCTCTACACACACTCCTACTCCTTCCTTTCATTCATTACACCAACCTCACAACCCCAGCGAGCAACATGATTAAATAATTCTGAGGGAGAAGCAACTACAGGACATCCTGTAGGAAATCCTGTAGCAGCCTATCCCCTAGAATGCCAATCACCAGCAATAGGTCTTCACCAGGATGATCCAGGAGCTCCACACCAGCAGCGACATCAGAAATTTAGCCACCGATACCTGCAAAATCCAAGAAACCATTAGCATATAGCAAGAGGAGGAAGAAGAATGGCATGCAGCAAATAAACAACACAACACCACTAATCTTTGATAACTACAACATGGCATCAAAACCACAAGTAAGTATCCTGCTCTCTCACTGATATGCATCATGTAGTCAAAATTTGCAAGGGTTACGAGATAGTTGGTTTATAAGTGAAAAGGTGGCCAGTTAACTTGGCCACCTTCGTTCAGTGAGCACATGCAGAACTAGGTGTCCTCGCACATGTGGATGCAGTCAACTCAAAGATAGAGGAGGAGTAGGAAAAAACGTGGTTAAAACTACGGATCTACGAGGTGGGAGATGAGTACGAGGAGTAGGAAATGGTGAGGTGGTAGTGGGGACCAACGGTCCAAAAATGGCAACGCACCTCTACTGCCAGCACACCACCTCACCCAGAAACACCATAAAGGGAAATAAAACATCGTTCCCATGCATTAATGCATTTCACCTCCTCGAAAATCCCTCACTCAATTCATTATCATAACCCAGGCCACCCACCAGAAGCAAAGATCCATCGTTCTGCACAAGAATTCCTACAGGAGCATGCACAGGAATTCCTACACGATACAGTCTACAAGATACATAGAGACAGTATATATGATAGGCAGAGAAGGATTCAATAGGGGATATCACAGGAATTTTCCACTGCAACCATTATAAAGAGGTAAGCTCTAAATTTCATTCCCATTTGCAAGAAAATGAACCAGAGATACTCTAAAATCTAGTGAAGTTCGCAACTATGACTGGTGAATTACATACACATTCAACTCTGTTTTGCTCCTGCAATTAAAACATTTATGTCAACCCTCTCATTTTCTCCTTAAGTTTCACCGGCAAGATGACATGAGGGTTTAATAGGAGAGAGCCCACAAACACTATGAGAATAAAACAACACCCCCAGGTGCTTGAAATCTTTACAAGACACAACTGGATGGAGTTTTTTGAAAAATTCACAAGGTATGATGATGAGGTGGCTCAAGAATTTACTCACTCCCTCACTCCGGACAACAGAATCCATGCCACTGTTTTAGTAAGAGGTCTCAATATAGATCTCACCCCAAAGCTCATCAGAAGGGTCACCACACTTCCCCTAGGAATTCCATGGAGAAAAGAAGACAAAAGACACAGTCAAGTGGCAAAAAGAAAATTATTTTTAGAAGGTGAAGAACCCACTTAGGATAAAAATGGAGTAATGAGGGACATTCTGCCATACCCATGGAGTGAGGCAGGCTACCAACTCATCAAATATATCTCATGTGAGGGTAGATATAGTGTTGTTTATGGTTATCATTTCAGGATCCTTGAAGAATTAAGATTTGGGGTAGAAACACCAGTACACCAAAGAGTTAGCATACCCTATTTATTGCTGCAATCACTCATAAACTCCAACAACAAAGTGAAAGAATGGAATTTCCAACAATTGGCCCACCATCGGTTGATTAGGATCCTCAATGAAGATTCCCTCCAAAACCTCTGAATCCCTATAACATGGTCAGTATTCAGAGACTTTCCAATAGAGGATGACATCAAAACCCTCACTTATGATGTTCGTCCTACTATCAGTGAAGAGGAGGCAAAACAAGAAGAGGAAGATACAAATCAAGATAAGGATGAGATTGATGAAGAAGCATCTGACACTGAGGAACATGATGAAGTAGAAGAAGAAGAGGGAGAAGAGCAAGAAGATGATGATGAAATAGAGGAGGAAACTAAGGAAGAAACTAATAGAGATGATAAAGATCCACAAGAGGAAGAAGACAGGAAAAACAGAGAGGAAGAAGGCATTGAAACAGAGGGGAAAGAACACAACGAGGAGTCACCTAGGGTGTCTCTAGAGGCCATTGAGAGAGAGGCAGCAGCTACCCTCACTGCTCTTAGCACCCTAGTCAAGTAAAAAGGAAAAGGAAGGAGGAAAACCCCACTATATTTTAGAACAAGAAAGAGCACAAGAATAAAACAAGGGAAGCCACAAACATCAACAAAAATTCCTATTGAGATTGAAGATCCCCCTACACAAAGAGACAAAATTCCTTCCCCTAAGTCACCAATCACCTATGTAAGGAGGCCTAATACTAGATCAAATTCCTCAAAGGGTAAGGCAATCCTACAGGATCCACAACAAAACCTACAGGAAGCAAAAACAGTCCTACAGGATACTCTGCTGGAACTACAGGAGGCACAAAAATTGGAAAGCAAGGTGGGGGAGAAGCAAGAAATAAAAGAAGAAGACCCAGAGGCAAAGGAACCAAGCCCCCAACCTAACATGGACTCCTATTACTAGTTTATTGAAGGAGGCAGGGTAATACCTCAAAAATTTGTCATCCCATTGTTTTCCGAACTTGAGAAGGAGAGGGCCAGAACCCACCGATGGATGCAGATCACCAAATCAAAGGGAGTGGAAGACATTGGGCACATGGAAGAGAAACTCAAATAAATGGGCAAAGAGCTAAATGGCTTAATTGACATAGAAGCAATAGTGAGAAGCCAACTTGAGAGAGAAAATGCATGGTTGAGGGGACAACTGTAGGAAAGAGAGAATCAACTAGCATGTATGGCTAGCCTCTCCTTGGAGGCCATATAGTGTAGGATGCCAGCTAAATCCTATGCTCTTTTCCTCAAAGAACAATGGTTGTAGTTTCAGATTAAGACGTTAGCACAGAGGGGAACCATGGCATTTCAGGACTACATGCAATTTATTGATCTTTGTGATCAAAGTACACAAGAGGATTGGGCTAAAATGGCTGAGTTTTATTTGCACAACATAGCCATCATAGACATGAATGTTTGGGACCCTAATTCCAAGCTATGATATCTACAATTAATGGCTTTGGCATCATGGATGAACCATGAAGATTTGAGAGCTGCAAAGATGAAAAGAATATTGGCCAGAGAGAAAAATGAACCTCTTTTGATCAGAGTTGAACAATCAAATCCCATGACCCTCATCAGTACCCAAAATTTGATTGCAAATGATCCTAAGTTGGCACCTAGATATCTTATTTCCTAGGAGCAAGTAATTTCACATTTTGAGAATATGTTTAGGCGACTAAGAGATTATAGTATACATGCTTTCCTAAGGGGATGGCACACATGGCCACACAACTTGAAGATAAGAGAATATCGCTCTCCTCAAAGGTTAAGAGAGGCACTCACCAGAACACCTATGTATAAACAATCTATGCAAAGGTTGAAGATCAATTGGATAGGCCTAAAACTCAATCCACCACTACTCTTAGGGATGCTAGAAGGGAGAGAAGAAGAAGAAGAAAAGAGGCAGTGGGAGGAAATAGAAAAGAAAGAAGGCTTCTATGAACAAGAGGAAGAGACCACAACAGAGGCATGGGATGTCAAAGAGGCTACCAGAGCCATGAAGGATATAGATATTAGCTAAGTTGCTGAGAGGATGAGCAACACTTTTAGTAGGGGAGTGATGATGAGCCTCATCATTGGGTAATTATATGGGCCTTAATTCACCTCCTATCTTAGTCAAACCAACTATTCTCATAACTCATTGCATAGTTTTGATAATATTTTATTTATGAGATGAGTTACAATTGAATATTTTGCTTTGTGGTCTGATGTGCATTTAATGCAGGATTAAAGGATTAAAACAAGGAATTTTGGCAAAGACCATGGTCAAAACTCGAATGGGACAAGGGAGAGGAATTATAGGAGGTAAATCATCCTCATTTACTACCCCTCCATTCGAATATTCCTCCATCAACTCGGAGTGCAAACAGCCAAATCATGAGGACTAGAAGGCCGCCGAGCAAGTGAAAGACAAAGCACCAATTTATATCAAGTTTTGGACCCGAGCCTCCCTAATTTTAAGGAAGTTGTTGCAGACTTCAGATGTATAAGTAGAGAGGCCTAGGACCTCAGTAGGATTTGGATTTTTTATTGTAGAACTCTACTCTATCTTCGAGCTGCAAGACTTGTGAAAGTTTTTGATGTAATCCATTGGTTTGATAATAAGAATGAGTTTTATTTTGAGTTAGCACTGAGTTAACTCAGAGGGCTGAATCTCTTGGTTTAGGGCCCAACCCTAGCATCCAAGGCTCCTCTTTATTGTGCATGTATGCTAGTACAGATTCATAGTTTAATTGTTCATTTGCTTAGTAGATGCATTTCCATTACAACGGTATAGATTAGATTGGTTGTTCGATAGTTTCCTTCCATTTGCGCCTTCTTTCAAGTAGCAGGTTAGCAAGGAGAAAAAGGATCACCATAAGGTTGTGAGTAGGTGTCTTGGCCTCACTTCCTCCCTCTGGGACCATGACTTGAGGAAGGGACCCTTCAGCAGCCCCAAAAACATAGATTTCTAGTTCTTGTATGAGCTTTGGAGTTTGTTGTCTTTGATTCAGTATTTGGTTCATGTTTCAAGGTAGATTTCATTGTCATCTTTTTCCATCTCCATTGCTACAATAATATCTCACTCATTCTTTCATTCACTTCAGCGACTTTCTTCATGCATAATATAGGCAATTGATTCATGTTTTTCTAGTTTATAAAAAGGTATCTTGCTGCATTGTTCTTGGAAGACACACATGTTTTAAGAAAAGAAGGTACTTCAGGAGGAGACCCAAACTTCATCACCAGTAGCCACCTTCGACTTCATCCACCTTAGCCATGTCTTGTTCCACCATCACCCTCACTATTTTTTTTTTATCATTTTTCATTGAAATTCCCCTAGTTACATTGAGCGAATCTAGCCATCTCTTATCTTCGATATTAACTCCTGAGTGCTCCTAGACCTTCTAACACCCCATTCCACTCATCATACACCTTTCCCAAGATTTCCAACACCTCCAACACTTCACAATTAGATCTCGGTTGTATCCTATAGGTTTTCAGTAACTCCTACAGGATCATCCTATAGGTTTCTAGTACATGTTGTAGGTTTTCCTGAAACAGCCTATTTTGAGGCTGAATTGATGGGGAACCTCTAAGAAGACACAAAAAGCCTCCTAGGACCCTTCCACACCATCCAACCACTCCATAAACCTTCTAGCCCTCCTTAGTCACCTTCCATCCACCTATCACATCCACAAGAACAATTAATTTGCATACTTTATTTTGCCTAAAAACCCAAAAAGGTGAAAACAAATTTAGTTTAGCTTTTTTGCTTACACATTAGATGCTCTTTAATTCTGCAGCTTAGATAGTAGCATTTGTTTAGTGTTGATTTAGCAATTCTTCTTAGCATAGTTGTTTAAATGGTTAATTAGGATATGGTGTGATTTAGCATTACATATTGTTTTCTTCATTACTACAATAGAGTATATTTACTCTTCTTCCATCAAAGAATCAAGCTTCTTCTGACTCTATAGAAGTCTAGCTTGGAACCCTTGGGGTCTCTCGTCGGACGAACAGTGACAACAGGCAGGACCTTCACTTTTACTTGTACATATAGCATTGTCATATCCAAGTTTGTACGAACCTCGGGTTGATAAGTAAAGCTGGTAGCCCAGGAATTGCAGAATCCTTGCTACAATATTGGCACTCATCAGCCTCCTCTATGTTTTTTGCTTCCTCTAGTCATAATATCTCGGCTCCCTGACCCGATGCATGTGCTACCTTGCAAACACATGATACACAAGCAAACAATTTCATCATAATCCTCTTGAGAAATGTCTCCCTTCGCCATCAAATTTAAAGTTTCTATCCATTCGTCTTTCATTCCTTTAATTAAGATGGCTTTCAAGGCTTCTTTTGGTAATGTAGAGTGAGGGGATCTCTGCAATTTGTAGTGAAATCATTCAACATATTCCTCTAGAGTTTCATTATCCTTTGTAAACATCTTAAAGATTTCATCTTTTAATTCCCTAGTCCTACAACAGTCCTAATATTTTGTGAGAAAATAAGTTTTCATGTCATCCCAAGAGTTAATAGTGTGCCCACCTAAACCCATGAACCACCTCAAAGCTGCTCCTTTAGGGTAGAAGGGAATGACTTCATTTTTTGAGGGTCGGTGGTATAATCATATCCTCTACAGGATGTCAAACTCGAATAGGAAAGCGTCTGGATCCTCTGTGGTCATCCCATGAAAGATTGGGATGTTTTGCAAGGGAATAGCTTTCATCGGGGCATTCTCTACTGGGTCGACTACGAGGTATTCCAATGTCAAGGTTTGACCTTGAGGTACGTGGTTCGCCATTTGGTCGAAAATGTGCCAATATCCTTCGGGGAATTCAGGGGATGTTATCTGAGTAGGTGGAGTATTCTCAATCTGAGGTGGTTTTGAAGCACTACTTAGATCTGGGATCACACGAGATCCTAATTCAAACAACTATGGCTCTGCCTTAGCAGTTCCACTAGTTTCTGCCTCTCCTTCTCTTAGATTGGATGATTTTCCCCATTGTAGAGGATCATAATGTAAATTTTCTGTAACCCAAAGTCTCTTTAGATCCTCCAATTTGGCTATGGATCTCAGCATAGTCTACAGATAGTGAGCTTGATGCCTGAGGGATTACAATAGGGATTTTTCCAGATATAGTCTGGGGTCCTACTGATGCCTGAGATTATGCTTTTCTTACAATTTTGTCTATAAAAGTTGATCTCCCAAGGTTCACCGACCCCTTGGGTTTTGCGGATTTAGGTGGGGGGTTCTGATCTTTTTCTATCTTTTTATTCCTAGTCATTCATAAAATTAAAAAAAAACCCTATTCCTATTTAACCTCTATGCATTTGCTGAAAAGCGGGCTGATGAGAAAGCACTTTACTTTCTAGTTACGTGGGTTCAAAACCCAATTCTTTTAAAACAAAATAAAAAAATAAGTCACTTTGAAACACTCTCCCCGACAATGACGCCAAAATGTTGGAGCATTAAGATGACTATTAAAAGCAACCTTAATACCTACATTAGTTATCAAACTAGGGCAAGTCTGTTTATTTCAAGAGTGTTCAGCATTGTCTATGCAAGTGAATTCAGAGGCTAATTCATAATGAAATGATTTAGAATCATTGCAATGATTAACATATAATTCTTGAAGTTCAATCTAAAACAATTCTGAAAGAAATCTTTAAATCATTTTCCAATCTACTTTAATCTATTATGCAGAGGACAGAATCAGAATGCAAGTAAAAGGAATAACTCTAATTAGTATAGACAATAATTGATTCAGCATGAAGGAGAGCTACAACAAATGAATAACAAGTAACTATTCAAACATCTCACTGAAAGAAACCAATTGTAAGCTTAAGATCTCTCATAACACTACTTCAGAATGAACAACAATCAAATACTTAAACTAACCTAATAAATTCGATAAAAATTAGCATGCAGACGTAAAACACAACAAGATCTAGATTCTAGTTTGAATGGAAAAAGAAAATCGTAATAATCAACACTCACAACAATCGAAATAATTCTAATTTTATGAATAACAATAATAAACAATTGTAAGGGTAAACATAAATAAATATGACACAATTAAAGCAATAAATCTCCTATCGAACAGGCCCAGAGTCTCCAGAAGTCATTGTCGAAAGACACTCAGAATGCGATTATAGTGTAAAATGTATTCCTCTTCATTAAACTTGATAATAGAGTTACAACGTCATAGTGATGAAAGTACTCTATGTCAAAAGTGAATAGTTACAATCTTGAAATTTATAACTAGTTGTTCATTTCGCCTGGTGGCTTTATATAACCTAGGAAAGACAAACAGAGAAAAGTGAATCCTCAGGATCAGGAGATCCTGAGGATTTCGCAACCGAAAATCTGATTTCAGCATAGAATAGACTTGATTCCGCTAGTCTTCCATTGGCCTTTATAATAGAGACGTTGTCCTTTTTCCTTTCTTGGTCATTTCTGTTCCATCATTTGAACAACAATTGTTCAATTTGTGTTCCTACATATAAAGTTAGCGAAAGTTAGTTTTTCATGCCTAGATTTACCCAGTTTGTTAATGATCGATTTTATCCAGCTTCTATAATTCTTTCTTTGATATTTATTATTAAAATGAAGATAAACACATAAAGGCAAATGATTAATTAAGCTAATATGAGGATAAAACATACCTTTTCCATAGCCCAACAACTGGACCGTGTTCGGGTTGGTGAAGCGACATGTTGCAAGTATGTGCGTTATGTTGAATACATTTTGAAGGTATCAGATCACGCTGAACTTGAAGAAGTGTATATTCTATGTGCCTTTTGACATTTTTCTCGGCCACGTTGTATGTAAGTAGGGATTTATGGTGGACCCTGTGAAGATCATCGTTATTGTGAATTTGGAACCCCCTCGAAATGTGAAATAGTTGCACGCGACATTGGGACACACTAGGTACTACAGAAGTTTATCAAGGCGTATGCCTAGATCACTACACCGATGGAAAAATTGTTAAAGAAGGATGTGATGTTTTGTTGGGACGAAGATTGTTAGTGCAGCCTAGATGTCTTGAAGGAGAAGATGGTGGTAGTGCTTATCTTAGTGTTTTGGGACTAGAAAAAGGAGTTTCATGTGCATGTTGATGCTTCCTGCATTGCACTAGGAGAAATATTAACGCAGGCAGGTGAGGGAGAGATCGATCATTTGATATATTTCACGAGCATAAAGTTATCCAAAGCCGAAAAGGATTACTCCACCAAAGAGTGTGAAGGGTTGGCAATGGTCTGCGTGCTGCAGAAATTCAGACATTATTTGTTGGGTGGACACTTCAAGATGTATACGGATCAATCTGCACTGAAGTACCTGGTCAATAAGTCTATGTTGGGGGGGGTATATGCCGATTGTTGCTATTGTTCCAGGAGTATGACTTCGAGGTGATTATGAATCCTGGAAGGTTGAATGCAGGCCCAGACCATTTGTCAAGGATTGAAATAGGTGAGGAACCAAGTAGTTTAGAGGAAGGACTGCCAGACATGCAACTCTTTGCGATGCACGCCGCACACGATCATTTTGCTAACATTATTTAGTTTTTAACAACGGGAACAACTCCAAGAGGCTATTCCACTCCACAAAAGGAGTTAGTAGTTCGCGCTGCAGATTTTTCGGTAATTGTGGGTCATTTGTATAAGATAGGGTCGGATGATATATCATGAAGTTATGTTCGGAGTTTGAACGCACTAGTATCCTAGATGAAGCCCGTGGGGGAGTGGCAGAAGGTAACTATGCAGGGAAAGTGACCACGCAAAATATTTTGCACGCTGGGTTATGGTGGCCAACACTACACAAGGATTCTAAGGCATATTGCAAGGCGTGTGATGCTTGCCAAAGGATGGGGAAGCCTTTACAAAGGGACGAATTGCCTTTAAATCCTCAAGTCTCATTGCAAGTATTTGATAAGTGGGCCATTGACTTTATAGGTCTGATACAACCACTAGGAAAGAAGACAGACTCGTGGTATATTATTACTCCAAAAGAGTATTTAACCAGATGAGTGGAAGCGCAACAAGTGAGGGAGTTTACAGCAACCACTGCTGCAAATTTTTTGTTTGGATATGTCTTAACACAATTTGGATGCCCAAAGATTTTGATGAGTGATAGGGGTACGCAGTTTTTGAATGAAATGATCAGCGTAGTGTTGGAAGAATTTTAGGTATATCATCAGAAGAGCATGCCCTATCACCCACAGGAGAATGGAATGGTGGAAGATTTTAATAAGATTTTGAAGCATGCATTGACAAAGGTATGCAACACGTAGAGGAATGATTGGGACATGCACGTACCTGCTGTAATATGTTCTTATACGACGACCTGCAAGAATTTAACAGGACAAATGCCATTCAAGTTGGTCTATGGAATTGAGGCATTCATGTCGATGGAGTATATTGTGCCAAGTTTAAGGATTGAATCATTGACTGAGATGGAGGACCACAAGACCTTGTAAGAATAGCTCGTGCAGATCATGGAATTAGAAGAAGACCACTCCTTGTAGGATTCCATCATCAAGTGCAAAAGGAATGCGAGAAAGCATGGCACAATAAGCATATTAAGTTGCGCATGTTTAAGGTGGATGATTTAGTGTTGTTATATGATATCATGTTTACAAAATTTCCAGGAAAGTTTCAAATGCACTGGTTGGGGCTGTATGTTATCAAGGAGATCACAGATGGGGGCATAGTTCAACTCGTGAAGCTGAATGGGGAACCATTCCCTAGAAAAGTGAATGGATGTAGGTTGAAGCAGTACATAGGGGATCCTGCCCTTGCGCGATGACTATATGGTAATAGGATAGTCTTAGTAATCCAGGTAGTTGTAAGGGATTGTGGGACTATAAAGTACGTTACCGATGAACAAACAAAGTAGAAGGAGGGATGTGCAAAGGATGACAGGGGTGTGCCAGGTAAAGCTGCGCTGGATGAGTTGCGCCATGGAGGATGGTGTCATGTAGATGGGTCCAAAAGTAGTCGTTGAGGTTACTATTCATGATTTGATGGCTGAAAATTAGTTAAGAGGGGCGAGTAGGTGTTATTTATGGTGAAAATATTTGAATATATGCCACCAAAGAGGCATTTATGATCAAAATTTGAGGGGAACGGTTGGATTTGAATTCAAAAATACCTATAAAGCTTTCATGTTGGACCATCAAAGAACACTTTGCATTCTGAGACTTGTCTGGGTGATTTTCTGCCTGAAGTTTATGAGTCGTCAATTCTAGGAGGATTTCGTGGCAAGCCCAGAATTTGCTGCCTTACCAGCGTGGAACCAGAAGGCCATTCTCCAGCAAATGACTGTCACCAACCTTGTTGAATTCGTGAGTTCTGAAGCCACTATTTCTGACATGGCGGGCCCTGAAATATCAAGTATGGAAGCTACAACCCCTATGCCTACCGCACCGAGGTCGTCGAGGCCACAACAATCTGCCACAAAATAGAAGCAACCAGCCACAAAAGAGAAGAAACTACCCGCAAAGGAGAAGCAGAAGAAGCCGGTGTCGATGAGAATGTCACCAGGGAAGAATCCAAAGGAGCGACAAAAGGACAAAGAAGGCAAACAACTAGAGAAAGGGGTTGATTTAGAAGAGGAGGAATACCAAGGTGTCGAAGAAGTAGATGTCGAAGAGATCGAGCCTATCTCAAGGCTTCCTAAGTATATCCCTCCACGGAAGGGAAATAATAAGGTTACCCAATACCCTAATTCTGGGAAGTTCATAGTGTTGACTCCCTTGTTGCCTGAATAGGTGGAATTTGAAGGTCTAAGGTTAGCACACATTCCAGTACTAAAAATGGAGGACTAGGACCTTGCGGACCATGAGAAGTTCTCGCATTTGGCTACCAACAAATATATGACAAAGATATAGTATGAAGAGATGAGGGTTACGCGGTTGGAGCCCATGAAGTGGGTCCACAACGTTGAGCAGGTGGGATTGTTGCACATGCTCTACGTGTCGTATTATCATCGCTCAACTATCAACATAGTGTATGTGTGCCAGCTCCTCGTGCTGGTGCACGATGGGTGTCTATGGCTTGGGGAGCCCATCCCGATTATGGACATGTTGATCCATAGGATAAAAAAGTTTCCTTACAAAGGAGTGGACCCTACCAAGGAGTATGGAGGGAAAACTGGGGAAAAGGACTTGGCAGATAAAATGAAGAAAGAGTTGGCCTTGTTAAAAAGTCACGTGGATACTCTATCTACTCAATTCAAGACCAGGCAGTGCATTTCACTGCCCAAATTAATCCAGACAAAATTATGAGGAAGTGCCACGCAGACAAAGTTCCAGCGCCAGTAGTGTCACTTGCAACACAGTGTGCAAAAGGTGTCTAATACAATTGGGAAAAGTATTTATGCCAGGAGTTCCTCGCGAACTACCAAGAAGCCCAAGAAGAAAGCAAGCCATTCCATTATGGATGACTACTATTGTCTATTGTGTTAGTCACCTAGAGGTTGACGGAGGACAATCAGTTCCCCCCACACAAGGAAGATTTACCTAAGGCAGTGCAGTTCGCCTCGTTGTGGTCAACAAAGGATCCAGAAAGGATCAAGGAGTCCAAAATTTTCTAGATTTTGGTAGAGATTTACCTTCATATGGTGATTAGTTAGAGGCCAAGGTTTTCCCCAACCTTGTTTGTGCATTTGTCAGCCTACGCGGAGTTCAAGGCCGATTTTAACAATGTGTCTATTAGAGCACGGAAGGACCCAAAGCACACATGGCACCAATCTCATTATTTGGTATCTAAGACAGATGTGCAATAGATTTTGGGGTATTCACTAGAAGAGTGGTGCAAACCCATAGGGCTTGATGAGGGAACAAGAAAAGGGGCGGAGAGCTCTGCTGCACATAAGCGAAAGGATGTAGCTCAGAAGGCCACACGTGCCTTCGCTGGCAGAAGAAGAAGGAAGTTGCTAAGGTATCTGCGGAGAAAGAATAGATGGAGAAGGAGTGTGTTGCTAAAGAGAAGGCTGAAAAGGAACAATAGGATACAAAAGAAGGCGACAAATCAGCTTCGCAGCACACTGACAAGAAAGATCTATCAGAGTAGGGAGGAGGCGGTGGTGAGTAGCAGAAAACTCCTTTCATCTTGAAGAGATGTGGTCAGGAGAAGACGGGTGGACAAGGGAAAAAGTATAAGTTTGATAACCAGACACACATCGACCCAATCGTGCTGACTAAAGGCGATCTCAATGAGACCGGTGACAAGGTGAGAGACACAACAACCGAGGTGTTGCAGTAGTTTGAGCAACAATATATGCAGACACTGCAGAGCATCCAAAAGGATCTACGTAAGCTGCAGATCCAAGATAACAGGATTTGAGTGGGCATCAGGCAAGCGAGCAGGGTGAAAGCGAGCTTGACACAAGGAAGTGGAATAGTGGCGGAGCTGGAACAAACTCTACACCTTAGAGACATACCATTTCCAGAGGGTCCATTCACACAAAATTAGATGAGGTTCGCACTATGATCAATACAGTGAAGGACATGGGGTTAAATTTGGTCACTATGTCACTCCAGACCCTCCATGCACTACATTAGGGAGTGTCAGATGAGTTGACGATCAGAGAACAATGCACCCTCACTGTCGTCAGTGAGTTTAAGTTCAACAACGAACAACTGTTCATGGACAAAACTCAAGCACTGAAGGAAAAGAAAGAGTTGTAGACATGACGTGAAAGCCTAGAAAAAATAATTGAGCAGGCCTGCAAGTCAGTACTTGAATTGAACATACCAGAACATGTAGAGGCCTCAACAAAAGTAAGGAAATTGGATGTTGTAGTATGTGCATCAAAGGAGGAAGTTGGCAGGGTTACCTTTGACTTCCAGATGAAGATAGCAGAGTTGCAGTTGAAGGTGTAGCCCACGAATCCCCTAGAGGTATGGGAGTAGCGCGTAGCATCCATCAAGGAGAATATGAGCACCTTGGATGCAGTATTCAATGACTTCACAACGATCTTTGATGCAGCAGTGGAATTATGGACAAATCTACAGGAGGACTCAAACCTGCAGAAGATGAACACCGATGTACGAGAGATGCAGCAGAAGTATGATAAGGTCCAAGCAATTGTGCACACTTTGGCACCAGTGCAACACCTCACAAAGTTACAAGAGGGAAAGCAGCTGCACGCACAAGTGCCACAAGGGCACATGGAAGCCAATTGAGGGAGAGTTGTTGGAAAGGGTGCCACAAGTGCACACAGAAGACTGGGATCTTAACGATTGGAGCATGTATCCCTATTTCGAGCCCAGAAGAGTACCTAAAATAATTTTACTATGAAGAAGCTACAGTAACAAGGGTCGAACCATTGCCATGGGCAGCAGGAATTCAGCGAGCTGGGTTTTTGAATACGCTATATATTCTTCACTTCAGGCGCAAAAATATCAACACAATCTATGTGCGCCAACTGTTGGTGTTGGTGCATGATGGATGTATGTGGTTGGGGAAAAAAATTCCTATTGATGATATGTTGATTAGAAAAATAACTACACTTCCATACTAAGGAGAAAAACCTCCTAACGCATTTGTCATATAATCTTAGGAGAAAAATTTGGTCCAGATGATGAAGAGGTATGATCTGATAAGGAAGTATCAGGGACTTCTCATCAACTCCATTAACGATCAGGTTGTGCGCTTTTCTGTGCACATTTTGGCCGGGAAAACAATGAGAAAGTGTCAGGCAACTGAGGTACCCACACCGATCATATCATTGGCTACGCAATGCAGCAAGGGTGTCCATTTTAACTGGGCAAGATATTTGTGCCAAGGATTTTTGGATGACTATCGAGAGGCACAAGAAGAGGGAAATAAATTCCATTACGCGTGGTTATTTCTCTTGATAGCATTGACAACATGGAGAATGGTAGAGGAGTCACAGTTCCCCACTGTGGACCCTAACATTTGCAAGGTTGTGAGGTATGCGTCACTATGGGCTTCTAAGGAGCTGACCCATGTTATAGAGAACAAACTTTATGGGTCTTGTTTGAAATGGATATGCGCATTGTGATTAGCTAGAAGCTAAGGCTATCACCAGTTTTATATGAACAATACAAAGCGATTGCAAACTTCAAGGCAGACTTTCACCATGTACACATTTGCACCAAGAAGGATCTAGAGGAGGTATGGTACGAGCTGCCATTCTTGGTCACCAATGATGACATCGCGCAAGTGGTGACAAACTAGCTAAGTGATTGGCTAACTCCACTAATGGAAGGAGAAGAGAAAGAACAAGTAGGCACCATTCGAGCAACGAAAAATATTTTAGATGCATAGACCGAGAAGCAGCCACCCAAGAAAACAAGAAGGAGACTAAGAAAGTCACAATTGAGCTAAAGAAGGACACTGCATTGGAGAAAAAGCACGAAGTTGAGCAGGAGGAATAGGCCACCGAAAGTGGTGATCAAGGTGGTGAAGTCCCTTTTATTGACACTGAGGAGGTAGATTCTCCATTTATAGTTAAAAGGCAGAAATCAAGGGCTGGAGGCACACGGAAGAAGAAAAAATCAAACAGATTCGTTAGTGCAGAACCAATGGTCATCACTGAGGGGGACATTGACGAGATTGGAGACACAGTTCGAGTTGTGACGAAGGACTTATGGGGGAACATTGAAGACCAGTATAAAGAAGTTTTGACAAAGGTCCAACATGACCTCAACAAGCTAGAGCTTTAGGCGAGTGTGGTACCATCAAGCACAAATACAGGCAACCCATAGAAAATAGTAATCACATTCAAGCTCTGGGCTCTGCAACTACCATGTGACGCTCTACATTTTGAGACTATTGAAGATCAGGAGCACTCGCAACACTAGAAAAATTTGAATCTCAATCTTGTGGTGCTCCCCATTCAAACCTTGCACTAGTTACATCAAGGAGTCATTGATGAACTAAATATCCGAAAGCAATGCGCTATGTTGGTCATTAAAGAAGTCAAAAATGAAAACCAACAGATGTTCGAGGACAAGAATAACGTCATCAAGAATCGAGATGAGACAGTTGCACACAAACAATAACTAGAATAGGCCATCACAAAAGCTTGCAATGAGCTACCTAAGCTCTAGATCCGGATAGAGGCAGAACACAAAGAGAAGTTGTAGAAGCTTGTGGAAACCATGAAAGAATCAAAGGCAGAAGTTGACAAAGTCAAATTCAATTTGGAAATGCATATCGTAGATTTGTATATAAGGCTATAGCTGAAAACTCCACTAGAGGTTCGCGAGCAGAGCGAAGCAAATATTAATGTTGTTATGGATTGTAACAACCCTCGTGAAAATTCCGTGCAATAAATGTTAAAAATAATAACCACGGATGACTGGGACACGTATTCCAAGCTGAATGTTGGGCAAGACATCCTAGGGGGTGTTCATTTGATTGTTTATGGCTAAGGAAATGGGCAAAGGCAATGGATAAGGCATTAAAAGGCATTTTGGCACAATTATTTATGAAAATAATGGAAATTAGGAGAAAAGGAAGGTAAAAGGTCACAAGTTGCATGTGAGGGGGAAAATGAAGGAAAATAATGGAAAATGAAGAAATAGAGGCCTCATTCATAAAAAGGCTTCTGAGAATCAATTGGTAGCCTTTTGTTAGTTTAGCTTTGTAGCTCTCTCATTATTCTCTCTCTCTCTCATACTTTTGGACACATAGTTTTCTTGGAGCACTTTGGCATTGGAGCAAGAAAGGAAAAGAAGACAAGAGGAAGCAAATATCAAGCAAGGAAAGGCAAGATCAGGCAGCTACAACAAGCTTCATTGCAAGTATCAACTTGCATGTGTATTTTTCTTGCTAGATTTGGCATGCATGGGATTGCACATGGTTCTTTTATATCATGGAATGGGATTTTCTAGGTGTGACAGTATTTTCAACCTAGCCTTGCCATTTCCTGATAGCTTTGATGAGATGGGTTCTCTCATGCATTTTGTGGGGGATAGCTGGATTGGATTCGAAGCTAAGTGGGGTGGATCTCTGAATTGACAAACACATGGTCGTAGTGGTCCTTGAACCAGACTGAGGATACACGAAGCCACTGGCCTAGTAACCCCTCAACCAGACTGTGGGTTGCGATAAAGCAAGATTGTGTGCCTAAGAATCCTTGCCGGTGAATCGCAGGATATATGGTAAAGCCAAGAGGTGGATTTTCTCTCTATTGGGCCTAGTGATTTTGGGATGAAATGCAGGGTAAAGCCTGGAGGGTATGTCTCGGTGTAGGGCCTAGCGATCCATGGATCAGACTGCGGATGCACGATAAAGCCTGAGATACTAGGAGGCACTTAAATTCCTCACGGTGTAGGCGGAGAACTCTGGTGGCATCCATATTGATTGGTGTTTTTGATGTGTTATGTGAGTCCCACATTCATGCTTGGAATACGACATGGACATGATTGGCTAAAGAGAAACTTGGCTCAGCCAATCTATGGTCGGGTGGAACGTGGTAGCCCCATCAACGATTGATTCATTGCATTTATTAATGAGAAATTCATTCCCTTGATTTTCATGTTCAAAAGTACTAATATATATATGGATTTTGATGGCTGATATGTCCATTGTATTTCACTTCCTATTATGTCGGTTATATGTACATTTTATGGAAACAACTATGTTTAGCTCTCACCATGTTTTTACTTGTGGTTGAATGGATATTATATATATGACCCAATAAGTGATAAGGCAACAAAATACATGAGGAAGCAATGGTTCATGGTGATTCTCAGATAAGTATGAGATCACTACACTTAATTCTGTTGTTTACACCTATAGGTTACATGTTGATGATATCTTTGACGAAATCCCTGTCATGGCTACTAGGGTTTGGTTATGATTTTGTTCATATTATTGATTTTGTATCCTTGTTACCTTGTATCCTTACCAATTTTAAATGATCATTCCATTATGGGCAGTGTCCCGAGCTCTGGGCCGAAAAAGGTGGCTCAAATCCTGGAATGTTAGCATTAGTATTGAGACTAGCTTTCCTGGTTAGTGTCTAGGAAGCATTATAAAGCACCTGAGTAGTGTCTGGGGAGCGTTAGTCCTGAAACTAACTCGCCTGGGCAATGTCTAGGGAGAGTTACCTTGCCCTTAAGTCTCTCAAATAGTTGTAGGACCCAAAGAAAGGTAGTTTGAGTGGCTAACTTGCCTTCTGAAGGTTATGTGGATGATATTGGATGATTATTTGTGATTTTCCGTAGATTCCATTTCCTTAAAGTCATTGAGGAGGTTGAATCTTATCATAGTGGCCTCTCATCGAATGTTTACCCCAGCTGGCCAGTTGCGTGGGTAGATGTGGGAGGAGGGTGTTACAAAATGGTATCAAAGCACGGTTCAACTCTCAGACTGAATGGGTTGAATGTGTGTTGGTCATGCATGCATGTCAGTTGCATGTGTGTCTCTTACATTTATATACTTGTTGCATTTTCTTGATGATGGATTAGTGTTGTAGTATGGTTATTATGGAGAATTTGATATTCATTTCATGAATTGTAATTGAAATAAGTATGTGACTTATTGTGTATGGATTATATGTCACGTACATGTTGATTTCATGATACCTACTTACATCCTTGTATGTTAGGTTACATTTTTTGAATATTTTGATTCCATGCCTCAGTCTTGTAGGTTGATTACAAGAACTAATTGGTTATGTTCGACTACATTCATTTTTGGATAGGTGTAGTTGATTTGGCATTTCTTGCATGTGTCAATGTGTATAGTCGAGTAATGGTTGTTTTCGTGCATGAGTTCACAACATGCATTGTTGATATGGCCTTGCATTGATGACTAGACCCTAATTAGAGTGATGTTTGTATGTTGATACATTTAATTGCAAATGTTTATATGTTGTTATGATTACGTTATACATGTATCACATTGATTTAGTGATCTTGCACACAAGGTATCCTCCTCGAGCTATACTAAGGTACGTTGGTTTATTGTGATTTGGTTTATCTGACATATTATGCCTTGCAAGAAGAAATATCAAATGGCTAGCATGATGGTTGACTATAGAGACTCTCCCTACGAATCTGAAGATCAATATGGTGTTGGAACCCCTCTGACTTGGCAGTTACATTAAGAAGTTTAGAGAAGGAGATAAGGAGTTGTAAGGCAGATAATGATAGAATCATACAGTCATAGGAAAAGTTAGCAGAGGTGAATGCAACAATAAATTAGAGTTTGTCGGATTTACAGTGACAAGGACCACTACGGATCAGCCATGAGCAAGAAGATAAATATAATGGGGCATATGGCAAAAAACCACATGGCGGTCACCGATCAGATATAGAGGACACAATCCGAGATGGAAAATTGTTGGAAACTCCGGAGAGGAGAAGGGATAGACCCAGGTATGATTCTAGTTTTGATTTAGATAAGCACTACGATCGTCATCAGTATCATCCTTATAGAAGGAATGATAGGGGGTACTTTCGTGATGAATTCAAGAAATCAAAACCACCTGCTTTTGATCGAGATGTGAAGAAGCTAGAGGATGCAGAGGCTTGGATGCTTGGCATGAACAAATTCTTTGAGCTGCATGGGTACACAAATAGCATGAAGGCTCAGATAGTTTTCTTTAGCTTGAAAGGTAAAGCAAACATCTAGTGGGAAGATGTTAAGAGAGTTGGAGACATCAGGACAGATGACTTGAGTTGGCAGGAATTCAAGAGGCTTTTCAGAAAGAAGTAATTGTCAAAAAGGTACTACGATAGCAAGGCAAAAGAGTTCTATGAGTTAAGGATGGGGTCAATGATAGACGAAGAGTATACAACCAAGTTTCTTGAGTTATTGAGGTATGTACCATATCTTACTGATGAGAAGGCTAAGGTTTAGAGATTTGTCAGTGGTTTTCCATTAGAATTTAGAGATCGAATTGAGTATGATGAACCTCGGTCACTCGAGGAATTCATTGGGAGACTGAAGCATTGCTATGAGCAATCAAAGTGTAATAATGAATCTCAGCAAGGATGGAAAGGAAAAGACAAAGGTAGAGGTAAATGGCAGCCTAAGAGGACAAGGCCTCAACATGCAGATGGGAAGGAAAATGTGGCACTGTAAAAGAGATTTAATGCATCCAGACAGGGATATGGGCCACAACAACAGTAGAAGCAACATAGAGGTGAGGACACTAGTCGATTGGAGTGTTGGACATGTGGTGAAGAAAACCTTAGGAGAGATTGTCCGCAACATCAGGGTGGAAGGCCTAAGATATATAGTGCATAGGAGGCACAAACTGTTGGGGATGTTGGCCAAAGTATTCCACATATCTATACAGTAGTGGACAACAGGCAAGCAGAACACCAGGCATCTATCATTGAGATAGAAGCTAAGCTTCTTGATCGAGCTGTTTATGCTTTGATTGACCCTGGATCTAATTATAGCTATGTTAGTCCTAACTTGGTGGATAAGTGTGATTTGAATAAGGAGTTGCATGCAGAGTCTTGGTTAGTGCAGCTGGCTACAAGTACAAAGAAGCGATTTCATCATTGGGTAAGAGCTAGTGCATTTGATTTGAATGGTATGCCTACAACAACACATTTGAATGTGTTACTGTTGGGTTCATATAGTATGTTATTGGGCATGGATTGGTTGTATCTTCATAGAACCAAGGTTGATTGTTATGACAAATTTATTGAGTGCGTTGATGACCATGGGGAACCAAGAATCTTGCAAGGTAAGAAGAAATCCACATCAGTTAGGATGGTGACAGCTATGCAAGAAAAGTGAAGCCGCAGGAAAGGGTGCAAGTTATTTTCCGTACACATTTCTAGTGATAAGGGTAAGGAGGCCGAGGATGCAGATGTATTGAACAGGTACCCAATATTGCAGCAGTTCAAGGATGTATTTCCTTAGGACATTACAAAGTTTCCACCTCACAGGGAGGTAGACTTTTCGATTGAGTTAGTGCCAGGGATAGATCCAACATTGAAAGCACCTTACATGATGAGCACACCTGAGTTAATTGAGTTAAAGTCACAGTTGAAGGAGATGTTGGGCAAGGGATACATTAGGCCAAGTGTATCAGCTTGGGGCACACTAGTCTTGTTTGTGAGAAAGAAATATGGTACCCCCAGATTATGCATTAATTATAGGCAGCTGAACAAAGTGACTATTAAGAATAGATACCCTTTGCCAAGGATTGATGACTTGTTCGATCAGCTGAAGGGAGCAGTAATGTTCTCGAAGATTGACTTGAGATCTGGATATCATTAGGTACACATCAAAGAGGAGGACATATACAAGACTGCGTTTAGGACCAGGTATGGGCATTATGAGTTTGTTGTTGTTCCATTTGGCTTAACTAATGCTCGAGCTACATTCATGTGTTTAATGAATAGTGTGTTGCATCCATATTTGGATAAGTTCGTTATTGTGTTCATTGATGATATACTGGTATATTCTAAAAATGAGGAAGAGCATCAAGAGAACTTAGCAATAGTATTGAGGTTGTTGAGAGAGCATCAGTTGTATGATAAGCTCAACAAATGTAGCTTCTTTCAGACTAAGGTACACTACTTGGGGCATGTTGTCTCCAAGGAGGGAATTGTAGTAGATCCAGAGAAGGTAAGGGCCATCATGGAGTGGGTAGCTCCAAAGAATGTGGATGAGGTGAGAACTTTCATGGGTATGGTAGGCTATTATAGGAGGTTCATCAGGAACTTCTCGTAGATTTCTTATCCTATTACATCATTGCAGAGGAAAGGTAAGAAGTTTGAATGGACCACAGAGTGTGAGACTATCTTTGAGCAGCTTAAGGAGTTGCTGACACATGCACCAATGCTACAAATTGCAGATCCAGACAAAGAGTTCATAGTGTGTACAGATGCTTGCAAGAGAGGGCTTGGTGGAGTCCTTATGCAGGATGCATAGGTGGTATGTTATGAGTCCCAGAAACTCAATGAGCACGAGTAGAACTATCCCATGCATGATCTCGAGTTGGTAGTGATTATACATGCATTGAAGATGTGGAGACACTATCTTCTTGGCAGGCAGTTTGTGCTTATGAGTGATCACATTGGGCTAATATATTTGTTTGACCAACCAAATCTGAACACCAGGTAGGCTAGATGGTTGACCACAATCATCTTGTTTGACTTCGAGATCAGGTACATCAAGGGTAAAGAGAACAGGGTGGCAGATGCCCTCAAAAGATGGGTATAAGTACATCACTTAGCAGCTATGAACTCCTATGGGATAGACTTACATGATAGGATCTTGCAGGCAGGACAACGGGATGTCAAGTATATGGAGATTGTGCCTAGGTTGCAACAGAATATAGGTACAGGTGATAGTATAGGTACAGGTACAGGTGATAGTATAGGTATAGGTACAGGTGATAGTACAGATACAGGTACACATATGGGTACATGTATAGGTACAGGTGCACAGGACTTGGATCATTGCCTTACAACAGATGGGTTGGTCAGGTTTTGAGACAGGATATATGTACTGGATAATAGTGAACTCAAGAAGGTGATCTTGAGGGAATTTCATGTGAAACCTTATTCAGGTCACCTAGGTTATTAGAAGACACTCACAACAGTGAAGAGATATTACTATTGGCAAAATCTAAAGAGGGATGTGGCAGAGCTTATGGAAATATGTTTCAACTGTCAGTGAGCGAAATTAGAGTGCAAACATCCAAGTGGATTGCTGCAACCGATCACTATTCCTGAGTGGAAATGGGAGGTCATTTCCATGGATTTCATCACAGGGTTGCCGAAGATAGTGAAGCAGCATGATTCCATCATGGTCATTGTGGATAGGTTAACAAAGGTTTCACACTTTGTTCGGTGAAGTCTACATTCTTAGCTAGTGATGTGGCACAGGTATATCCAAGACATGGTTAGACTACATGGTGTTCCAAAGAAGATTGTGTCAGACAAGGATGAAAAGTTCACTTCCAAGTTTTGTAAGGAGTTATTGTAGGATTGGGCACTGAGTTGTCCTTCAGCACAGCTTATCATCCACAGACAGATGGATAGATAGAGAGGCTCAACAGGATATTGGAGGACATGTTGAGGATGTATGTGATGCATTAGTAGAGGAAGTGGGAAGAGTATCTCCCTTTGGTCTAGTTTGCATAAAAAAATGATTATCAGGAGTCACTGAGGATGAGTCCTTTTGAGGCATTGTATGGGTGGAGTTGTAACACTCCCATTAGTTGGAGTGATCCGGTCAGTAGAGTATTGATTGGATCAGATATGCTGGCAGACATGGAACATGAGATGCAGGTGATCAAGAAAAATCTTAAGGCAGCACAGGAGAGGTAGAAGATTTATGCTGATAGGAATAGGTTGTTCAAGTAGTTATCCAAGTTGGGGAACAAGTGTACTTGCGCATCAAACTGAAGAAGAGCTCCTTGTAGATTGGCTCATGTGCCAAGCTAGCACCACGGTTTTGTGGACCCTTCAGTATCATCGAGCGGATATGGCCAGTAGCCTATCAACTTGCACTACCTCCAAAAGTGAAAGTCCACGATGTTTTCCATGTATCTTTGCCTAAGAAATATGTTAAGGATGTTGATCATGTGATTGACTGGTCTGTATTGCAGGTGGAACCAGATGGAGAATTCCAGCCAGAGCCTCATTGTATATTGCAAAAAAAGGTGCTCGTGCTCCGAAACCGAGCAATTGAGAAAGTTAAAGTGCAATGGAAGCACTTTGGTCCTAATGAAGCTACATGGGACATGGCAGATCAGATGTAGGCCATGCATCCTTCCTTGTTTGCCAGTTAAGGCAAAGTAGCTTCATATGGTGGTTGGGTGGTTGCTTATGGTTGTTTGGTAGTTGCTTCATGGTGGTTTAGTACTTTCTTGTGATGGTTTGGTATATTCTTTATGATGGTTTAGTATTTGTTTTATGTTGTTTAGTATATGATTTATGGTGTTTGATACATGCTATATGATGTTTTGATACATGCCTTATGATGTTTTGATATATGTTATATGATGTTACTGTATGATTGATATATGTTTGGTATATGATTTGGCATATGTTTTGGTATATGTATATATATTTTTATGATGTTGTTATATGTACACCAGTGTATGGATGTAAATACTGTAATGAGTTTTGTTATAAAGCACCACTATGTGGTATGAGTGTTATGTTATTATGCTATCATGTGGTTATATTATCATGATGTTATGATGTCATATGAGTTTTCTCAAGCAGGATGATCATTGTAAATACCATAATGAGCTGTGTTATAAAGCTCCATTATGCGGTATGTCATCACGATGTTATGTCTTGAAAAAATATTTCATTGTAAATATTGCATCGAGCTAGGTTATAAAGCTCCATGAGCAATATGTCTTCCTTTAGCAAGTTGTTGAGGTATATGTGTGATTGAAAACTCAGGACAGTGTCCCCCAAGGGGGAGGGTTCTGTAATAGCCCTGGTGAAAATTCCATGTAATAAATGTTAAAAATAATAACCACAAATGACTGGGACATGTATTCCAAGCTAAATGCTGGGAAAAACATCCTAGGGAGGTGTTCATTTGATTATTTATGGCTAAGGAAATGGGCAAAGGCAATGGCTAAGGCATTAAAAGGCATTTTGGCACAATTATTTAAGAAAATAATGGAAATTAGGATAAAAGGAAGGTAAAAGGTCACAAGTTGCATGTGAGGGGGGAAATGAAGGAAAATAATGGAAAATGAAGAAAATAGAGGCCTCATTCATAAAAAGGCTTATGAGAATCAGTTGGTAACCTTTTTTCAATTTAGCTTTGGAGCTCTATCATTATTCTCTCTCTCTCTCATACTCTTGGACACTTAGAGTTTTCTTGGAGCACTTTGACGTTAGAGCAAGAAAGGAAAAGAAGGCAAGAGGAAGCAAAGATCAAGCAGGGAAAGGCAAGATCAAGCAGTTACAACAAGCTTCATTACAGGTATCAACTTGCATATGTATTTTCCTTGCTAGATTTTGCATGCATGAGATTGCATGTGGTTCTTTTCTACCATGGCATGGGGTTTTCCAGGTGTGACAATATTTTCAGCCTAGCCTTGCCATTTCCTAATAGCTTTGATGAGATGGTTTCTCTCATGTGTTTTGTGGGGGATGGTCGGATTAGATTCGAAGCTAAGTGGGGTGGATCTCTTAATTGACAAACACATGGTGGTAGTGGTCCTTGAACTAGACTGAGGATACATGAAGCCACTGGCCTAGTAACCCCTCAACCAGACTGTGGTTTGCGGTAAAACCAGATTGTGTGCCTCGGTGGGCCTAGGAATCCTTGTCGATGAATGGCAGAATATACGGTAAAGCCAAGAGGTGGATTTTATCTTCACTGGGCCTAGTGATTCTGGGATGGAATGCTCTGTAAATCCTGGAGAGTATGTCTCGTTGTAGGGCCTAGTGATCCCTGGATCATATTGCGGATGCACGGTAAATCCTAAGAGACTAGGAGGCACTCAAATTACTCACGGTGTAGGCGGAGAACTCCAGCGGCATCCATATTGATTGGTGTTTTTGATGTGTTCTATGAGTCCCACATTCATGCTTGGAATATGGCACAAGGGTGATTGGCTGAAGAGAAACTTGGCTCAGCCAATCTATGGTCGGGTGGAACGTGGTAGTCCCATCACCAGTTGGTTCATTGCATTTATTAATGAGAAATGCATTCCCTTGATTTTCATGTGCAAATGTACTGATATATATATGGACATTGGCGGCTGATATGTCCATTGTATTTCTATTCCTATTATGTGGGTTATATGTACATTTTATGGTAGCAACTATGTTTGGCTCTCAGCATGTTTTTACTTGTGTTTGAATGGATATTGTTATGACCTAATAAGTGATAAGGCAACAAAATACATGAGAAAGAAATGGTTCATGGCGATTCTCAAATAAGTATGAGATCCCTACACTTAATTCTGTTGTTTACACCTGTAGGTTACAAGTTGATGATATGTTTGATGAAATGCCTGTCATGGCTAGTAGGGGTATGGTTATGATTTTGTTCATATTATTGCTTTTGTATCCTTGTTACCTTGTATCCTTACCAATTCTAAATGATCATTCCATTATGGGCAGTGTCCTGGGCTCTCGGCCGAAAAAGGTGGCTCAAATCTTGGAATGCTAGCATCAGTGTTGAGACTAACTCACCTGGGCAGTGTCTGGGAAGCATTATAAATAACCTAGGCAGTGTTTAGGGAGCATTACCCTACCCTTAAGTCTCTCAAACAATTGTATGACCCAAGGACAGGCAGTCTGAGTGGCTGACTTGTCTTTTGAAGGTTATGTGGATGATGTTGGATGATTGTTTGTGATGTTCTGTAGATTCCATTTCCTTAAAGTCACCAAGGAGGTTGAATCTTATCATAGTGGCCTCTCATTGGATGTTTAACCTGGCTAGCTGGTTGCTTGGGTAGATGTGGGAGGAGGGTGTTACATGGATAATATAGCCACTATAGTGAAGGAATATAGCAAGATCTTTGAAGACGGTATGGAGATATGGGCCTCGCTACAGGAGGAACCACATGTACAAAAGATACAGGCATAGATCCATGACAAGCAACAGAAGTTTGATGAAATCAAAGTGACGGTGTAGACCCTAGCACATGCCCAACAGTTTTCCCATCTCTAGGAGGGAAAATTTTTGCAGGGACAGATTGATGATTTGCGGCGAAAAGAGCAGATAATTTTAGCACAAACGCAGCCATGGGTCGATGAAGCCATTCAACTTTCACAGAAAATGGAGAGCAAGCTGAAGATCATAAGGCAGACGCAAAGAACCATCGGTCTAGCGATAGTAGGGCTGACAACAGAAGAGCTGGTAGAGGAAGTACGATAGGCTGCCACATAGTGCGTAGAGACACTTTAGCCTTTGAAGGATGCATACTATGGTCTGAAAGCAAAGATTCAGGACATACCAGCTGAGTGACTCAGGACGAGTCACATCTTTGTGTTGGGGGCTTGTTGGGTAGGGTCCCCTTAGGTCAACGTTTTGTAAAATTTTTGTAACAATCCCACATTTTGAGGAGCGAAGATTGTTTCGCGCAATGTTTTAGGAGTCATAGGGGCTTTAGGGCAAGTCAAAGCCACTTATTTTGTAAAAGGATGGGATTAATTTGTATGTTTTGAGTTCCACACATGGTTTGCGGACCATGGTATTGTAAGAGAAAAATATATATAAAGGGTCGTCTTAGTAAGTGAAAGGTAATATTCCATCATGGATATGTTTTGATGCTTTGTCTGTAATTGTCATATATTTTTGTGTTAGAGCAAAGGGGAAGGCTCCTGCAACTATGTGCGTGGAGACCTTGGTAATGCTGCAGCTGTGTGTGCAGGCCCCTGCAACTATGTATGTAGGGTAAGAAGGATTGCAATTTTGAAGATCTGAAGATAATAAAGAAGATTTTGAAGGCATATCTATGTACTTAAATTTGTACTTTACTTTATGCAATTACTGTTTACTTTTGGTGTTGTGTAATAAAAGATAAGATCAGAATTCATATATGAATGTACTTACTGTTAATTACAGTTAAGATCCATTGGTCTATGCACAATAGACAGAGTTTTATATCTGCAAGAAGTATTTTTGTATGAATAGATTGGGTTTGGTCTAATATTAAGTAAAATCGCATAGCGTAGTAATAGATCTGTAAGTCAGACTAAGTCAAGAGCCACACTCCACCCCCTTCTGGATGCATAAACCTGGTTCCAGCATCCCCCAATATCATCTCGGGTGAGACTACAGTTTGCGTGAGCAGATTGTTGTTAAAAGGGCCAGTGGTATAGGATTTTGTTGGTTAACGCAACTAACTTCGAACCTAGCTTGAAAAGGGATTATTTTGCAAACCAGATATGTTGCCCTTGGTCTCTGGATTATTGGATCGAAGGTATCTGAAGAATATGCGAGAAAACAGACATCGTTCATGAACAAAGGTTCCTGATGAGGTCAAGACATCCTGTTCAACCCCGAGAAGCATGCCTTCGAAGATGAAGGGGAAGGAAAAGTACAGGGAAGATGGGGCTGATGTTGTCAAATCAAATATAGTTCAAAGTTTGAAATCTGGAATTATAATTCATATGGGTCTAGATGGGTCGATTTTTCTCTGTGCCCTTTCACCTCGGCCTATTGGGCACCTTCCTCAATTTTGTTTTGGGCGCTTTCACATCGGCCTCTTGTCCACCTTCCTTGTCAGAATCTAGCTCGGGCGATTATGCTCTGGGCGCTTTCACCTCCTATTTCACCTTGTGATTTTCAGAGTTTCTTCAATTCGATCCAACCATAAGCATTCATTCATTAATTGATTGAATGAAATGTTGGGTAGAATGTTAAATATCCCCATCCCTGCACGCCAACAGACTCAACTTTATCATCTTCATCTACCTCCGCAGAGTGCAACTGGTTCCAGAGACGTGTCAGATCTCATAGACTTGGAGAAAATTCAAATTCTCGACCATGGAAGTGGGGAAAAATGTGTACAAGGTCCGATGAAAAAAAAAAAAACGACTTTTTCCCTTTAATCCCTAAAGGTCATTCATGGAAATCACAACAAATCATGAGGTGACATATAATTTGAGAGATGGAAATCCTAAAGAATACATAATCCCCATATATAGTGAAATGCTACCAAATTTTAGAGAAGGGAGAAGAAACTTACTTCGTTTTTGAGTACATGGATGAAGGGTCACTAGAGAAAAGGAAATACAAGGGGATGCATGAGAGGTTCATGTTTGATCCATAAACTATTGTGGATATTCCACTAGACAGTTCGTCACAACAAATATGACACTATTATATTAAAAATATGAGATTCTACACTATTACAGTTTTAATAAACTTTAAGATCTATAGGTTTAATTGCAATTAGTGCATACATGGGAATATAAATTATGCAGGAAAGTAGAGAACAAAAAAACAAGCTCTCGCACACACATATGACACAAGATATGCTAAATGGGAAACCCCTTCAGGAGAAAACCTAGCTGGAAGGTGAGGTCGCTTCACTCTCTTTCTCTGTTTGGAAATATGGCTGCAAGTACAAAGAAGTAATAACTGTGGCCCATGGGCTATTATATTGCACAAATCCTCTTTGTGTGCTCTACCTCCTATTTCTCCTGGCTATATTTGCTCTGCTATGGAACAAAATTCTCTCGAAAGAATGGAATGCCTCTTCCTCCTAGTGGCCCGGTTATAACATAGCCTGATGGCCTACTAGTGGTTAATTTTGACTACATCAACTCTTTACTAGAGTTACAAAATATACTCTTCTAGATTATTTTACATCGAAAACATGTGGCTAGCTCCTTTTCCATGAATAATGGGGGTTGACGCGACATTCTCCCAAACTATAGGTGTGAAAACAAGAAGGTCAACTTCTGAGTAGCATAAAATTTTCATACGGATACGGACTCTGATTGACGTGATTCTTGCACCATTTGAATTCTCTTTGTGTGTAGAATAGCATGAAAAGGTTCTCCAGTAAAGGGAAAAATTTTACCCCCAAAGAACATTGTTTGAAGCCTCAAAACACTCCTGAAAGGTTTCAGACCCCATTTTGCCAAACGTGGTCCCACCATTAAAAATAGTCCCATGAGATAATTCCTCCACTTATTCCACTCCAAATGCATCTATATGAATGACAAATAATATAATGATCCAATCCAGATCACACCTCCCCATTTTGGGAGGCTTTTGGTCCCCAAAATCTTTTACTGAATGAGGTGAGGAAATTTTTCCTCCACCTTCTCTCTAGCGTACCATTTAGCTTTACCTGAAAGTTGTCCCTTCAACCAAATTTTCCAAAGGTCTTGCTGCCTTTGTCTTTTAATTCTAGACCTCTTCTGCAAAACTGTATCTTATGTCAACTCTGCCTGAGAGTCTAGTGTTAAATCCTCCACATAAGGTATGACATGTTCCTCTTCCTTATCTATCATGGAAGGCTCATAGAGTTTGAAATTATCCACACTCACAACTGATTAAATGCACATATATGGTGGTAAACTAAATCAATAGGCACTATGACCCACCTTTTCCAATATCTCAAAGGGACCATATCTCAAAGCCTTGATTTTCTTACCAAACCCCTGCAGCCTCTCCTTGTTCAATTGTAGCCATACTCTATCTCCCACCTTGAATGATTTCTCTGTTATGTGCTAATCATGCATGGAATTATACTTCTCCTGTGACTTCTGCAGTGTTTCTTGTACTTGTAGATGGATTTTCCTAATCTTATCTATAATTTTTTCAGTCATCAAAGCATCTCCTGTAAGATATTCCTTCACTCCTCCTTGCAACCCATATGCAATATCCAAAGGTGAAGGTGGAAAATATCCAAAACAAGTCTCAAATGGGGATTTTCCTGTAGAAGTGTGGACTGCTCTGTTATAAGAATGTTGTATATATACCACATTTCCATCCTAGGCCTTTGGTTGCTTTTGGTTATAACCCCTCAGTCGTTGCACCAAAGTCTTGTTGACTACGTCTGTCTACCCATTTGTCTATGGATGGAATGTTGTAGATCTCTTCAACTTCGTGTCCATCATCTCCCACAATTTATTCCAAAATGCACTAAGAAATCTTGTATCCCTATCTGAAATGATGCTCCTTGGTATCCCAAAGTGCACCCAGACTTGTCCAAAGAACAAGTTTGTTGCTTCTTGTCTGTTGATGGGCTTTTTATAGGGCATCAAAACACACATCTTGCTAAACCTGTCAACCACCACGAACAGGTAGTCATGTCCCTTCCTAGTTGTTAGTAACCCTCCCACAAAGTCCATGGAAATTATTTCCCAATGACGAGTAGGTACAGGTAAGGGATGTTATAGACCTGGTTTCCTATTTCTAGGCTTGCTGGTACAACAAAGCATGCATCCTCTTATGAAACTAGATACATGCTCTTGCATCATGTGCCAATATGCATACCTCTCGAAGTTAGCCACTGTCTTCCCTACACCAAAGTGCCCTACAACCTTGGAGGTGTGAGCCTCTCTAATCATAAAGAAATCGCTCACCTTTAGGAACACATAGCTTATCCATCCTGTAGAGTAACCCATCCTCGAGATGGTAGTCAATGGTGTTGTCACCATCGTACACATGACTTTGACTTTGCAACTATTGATACACCTCCTTGAAGTCCTCATCCTCTCAATATGCCTCTTTGTATGCATCATGAGCGCATGGCTCCATGTGCATAAGAGTCCCCAAAGCTGTAATATTTGATGTGTGTGGCCTTGACAACATGTCGGCCAACTTCGTTTTTCTTACCTTCTTTTACTTGATCACCAAATGAAACTGCTATAAAAACCCCATCCACTTGTAGTGCCTGGTCTGTTATAGCTTATTTTGGGCCTACAAGCATTATAATAGCTGGTGATGTGTGTGGATTACTATCTCCTTTCCTGATTCGAATTGGATCCATAAAGAATGATCAACAGAACCATGGTTATACCAAGTCGGGACAAACTTCAAAGAATTTAGAACATAGATCAAAAACACCTCTAAATCAGTGGCAATTGGCAGCCAGTGTGGAACGACGAGGACCTCGGTCAAAGCGTGCTAACCGAGGCCCATGGAGATCGCGCGGGAGGCGAAATTAGCCCCTGGGAGGCCCGGATCGGGAAACAGAGGGAGTTTTTGATGCGCGGGCGCATCAATCGCCGGGCGAAAACCCTTAAAATGGAGAATCCCTGAGCGCTCGGTCACATGAGAGCCGAGAAAACTGTGGGGAGAAAGGCTAAAGGCAAAGGTGAGACCCGCACTCCAAAAACCGCTGGTATTGATCAGGGGCATCCCTGGGCGATAAGCAGTTTTGGCGAAAATGGAGTGATTCCACTCAGTGCCCGACGCGTGGTAGGTGGAGGAGAGAGAAAACCACCTCCCATCGCGTGCTAACAGTCGAGCAAGTCAACTGCGTGAAACGAGTGAATGGTGTCAGATTTGGGGACTCCAGATCTAACGGCTAAGATCGCGCTCGATGGAGAAGACAAAATTGATGAGGGATCAAGCTGCGATATGAAAGAATTTGAAGTCCGAATTGACCGCCAAGGTGGCAAATGACTCATTCCATAACGTAACTGAAGAAACGAACCGACGAGGCAGGCTGGCGCAGTTCGCAGGAGGACAAGTGGCCACTCCCTGTGAGTCTGATGATGATGCCGAGACAGGGAACTCCAAACACAGCTGTAGCAGGTGATCCAACGGAGTTGGAAGAGGAATCGATCAGCCATGAGCTCGAGTGGCCTTAAAGCCATGTACAAACTAGCTGAAGGGGATCAGTGAGGACCAGAAAGACGGGACACACCCACACACACGGAAGAACAGAGAAAGCAGACAGAGAAAGCAAAAAGAAGAAAGAAGACAGAGGGCCGAGCTGACCAAAGGAAGCATCGAGCACCAGAGGGCTTGAGGAATTCAAGCCATCCTTGAACGGGATCTGTCAAGACCGAGCACCACATTGGGCTCCTTCCATTGTAGACCCGAGAGGTCAGAAAGCTGGTAAGGCCGAGAGTCTGTGTACTCCAGTGACTTGGGGAATCCAAGAGCCACCCTGCCAAGCTATCCTATGACAGGAGACTCATATTGAGCTCCTTCTTTGTAAATCTCTACTTTAATACATAATAAAAGAAGGCCCACTGAAAGTTGGACCGGAGATGTAGCCCTGGAGGATAAGGTGAACTCCTTATTAATTTCTTGTGTTCTTATATTTGCTTACTGTATTTCTCTGTTGTCTTCCTTTTCAAGTGTCTATGTATATGCAATCTGATCAATCCGTTGCTTAAATAACCTAGACACACACCAACACATGAATCTGTAATACCTCTATTCAATAATTCTTAACTGAGATCACTCATAGGGTGATTATCAGATCAAGTGGTATCAGAGCTTTAGGCTGTAAGGTTAGACAAGCTTGTGTTGGTTTAGCTGTTGAATGCTCACTAGATCAAAGCTTAAATTAGGAGAAGGAGAGTTGGTCGAAACCAATCTTGAGATTGGGAGAGCCTATCCTCAGAAGACAATGTTAGAGGAAGGTTCTGTGAGGCCAGACCCTCAATTCATAGAGAGTTTCCTAGCTATAAAGTCTATTGTAGAAGAAATGTATAGGGACTTTAGAAAGCATAAGGATGAAGATTCATCAGGCTCTAAACAAGATAAAGAAGAAGATGAATCTCATACCCATGACCACTCAAAAGGAAAAGGGAAAGAGGAAAACTTTCTCACACTCCTAATAGCCATGTGCATAATAAGAAAGCATCTTTAATTAAGCTAGATGTTAAATTCGACTTGCCTATATATGATGGAGATCTAAATGCTGAAAAGTTGGACAATTGGATTAGACAAATTGATGTGTATTGCAGAGTGCAGAACATCGACTCAGACAAGAGAAAAATTTAGCTGGCAAGCCTACACCTAGAAGGCACTGCCTCGGTTTGGTGGGAAGGAAAAACCCAAGCTGACATGAAAAGACATGGTAATACCATCTCTGTCTGGAGTGAATTTGTTTCTACCATCAAGAAGAAATTCTATCCATTGGCCTACATGCAACAAGCCATGATGAGTTGGCAAACTCTTCGGCAGATGAAAGGGAAAAGTGCGCAAGGGTACACTCAATAATTTAGAAAGAGATCATTGATTCTAGGGATCTCATTAGACTCACCAGAGACTCTTTTGAAGTACATTGGTGGTCTACATAGCTACATGAGGCATACCATCCTCATGTTTAATCCCACTAG
>APFE031351335.1:37998-73543 GCA_000404065.3 Pinus taeda
TGGATATATGTGGAATTGTTTTAGGAAGTCCTTACTTGTATGATAGAAAGGCTATTTTCTATAAAGCTGAGAACAAGTATCTACTTGTTAAAGATGGAATCGAATACTTTGTAAGGGCTCACAAGCTCAAAAATAATTATACTCTCATAAACTCGGGGAAGATTAAAAGAATGATAAATTCATGCAAACAATTCTTACTGATGGTTGTAAAGGAAAAGACACCTGATAAGACCAAAATATTTGAGGGTTGTAATGCTGATCAACAAGCTGATATAGAAAAGATTGTTTCAGAGTATGATGTCTTATTTCAAGAACCTAAAGGTTTGCCACCCAAAAAGGGAATAGCACATGATATTATTTTGCAGCAAGATGTTCATTTGCCTAACATTGGGATGTACAGGTTGTCCGCTTTAGAGAATGCTAAAATCAAGAAGTAGGTGCATGAGTTGCTCGAGAAAGGGTTCATCAGGCCTAGCACATCACCATGTGGGTCACCAATCGTTTTGGTGAGAAAGAAAGATGGCTCATGGAGAATGTGCATTGATTATCGAGCACTGAATAATATAACCATAAAAATTCGTTATCCCCTTCCTCGCATAGATGATCTTTTAGATCAATTGAAGGAAGTCGTTTATTTCACCAAGTTGGATTTGCACAGTGGATACCATCAGGTCAGAGTTGCAGAGCAAGATGCATGGAAGACTGCTTTCAAAACAAAGCAGGGATTGTATGAGTGGTTGGTTATGCCTTTTGGCTTAACTAATGCTCCTGCTACTTTCATGAGATTAATGAATGATGTACTCAGACCTTTTTTTGATGATTTTTTTATTGTGTATCTGGATGACATTCTGATTTTTAGTAAAACGTGGGAAGAACATTTAAAGCATGTTAAGCAGACATTAGATGTTTTGAAAAGAGAAAAAACTTTATGTTAAACTCTCAAAATGGTGAATTTGGCAAAACATCTCTAAATTATTTGGGTCATATAGTAGGGGGTGGTGAATTGAAAATAGATCCCTCTAAAGTGGCAGTCATTGTAAACTCGCCTAAACCCAAGTCTGCTACAGAAGTGAGAAGCTTTTTAGGAGCGGCACAATATTGGAGGAAGTTCATCTCTAACTTTTCCTCAATTGCAGCTCCCTTACATGCTTTGACAGGATTGAACAAGGTGTTTCAGTGGGGAGGCACACATCAAAAAGCCTTCGAAACCTTGAAAGAAAAGATTAGTACAACAACTATACTAGCATTGCCTGATCTACAAAGACCATTTGAGATCCAAACATATGCCAGTGACTATGCCATGGGAGCAGTGTTGACACAACACGGTAAACCCATATGTTATCATTCTAAGACTTTTAATTCTGCAGTAGTTAACTATCCTACATATGATAAAGAATTGTATGCATTAGTTCAGAGTGTGAAAAAGTGGAAAACATTTATTTAATGGGAAAAGAGAACCAGTAATACATACTGATCATCATACCCATTCAATATCTACACTCCCAAACTAAGTTGCATCGCAATCAAACAATTAACATAGTGGATGGTTTTCTACAACAGGTTCAATCTTTGGCATCAATATAAAAGGGCATAAAATAACAGTTGCGACATGTTATCTAGACCCATTATAAATGCATCTACTATACTTAAGCATAATTCTGTACTACATGAAAGCTACATTGAACAATATGCTCAAGATATAGACTTTAAAGATGTATATGCAACTTTGAGTCAAGGCAAAAAGGTAGAAGAATTGGATTATCATGTGAAGGACCGAATCTTATATCATTGTGGGAAACTTTGCATTCCACAAACAGAGAGAGTAAAGATAATTAGAGAGGCACACACTTCTCTGATATCAGGTCACTTTGGGGTAAGTAAAACATTTGCACAGCTGCAAAGATTTTGTTATTGGCCAAAAATGAATGAGACAGTTTCGAGACATGTGAGAGGGTGTACCATGTGTGCCAAAAGCAAGCCCAGTAATAGAAAACTAGGTCTGTACACTCCATTGCCAATTCCTTCTCACCCTTGGGAAAGTGTTTCCATGGATTTTGTTGGGGGACTGCCTAAGTCTAGAAAAGGTCATGATTATTTGTATGTGGTTGTGGACAGGTTCAGCAAAATGTGCATTTTGATACCTTGTAATAAGCAGATTACAGCTGAACAAACTGCAAAACTATTCTTTGAACATGTATGGGTTCATTTTGGATTACCCACTTCTATTATATCTAATCGAGACACCCGATTTGTGGGGAAGTTTTGGTCAATTCTCTGGGAGTTGATGGACACCCAACTGAAGAAAAGCATAGCTTTTCATCCACAAACCAATGGTCAGACAAAAATAGTTAATAGGACAATGATCTAGCTACTCAGAGGATATTGTAGCAAACATCCTAAGCTTTGGGATGAACACTAGTGTTATGTGCAGCATGCTTACAACGGAGCAAAACATTCTTCCACATAGAGGTCTCCTTTTGAAACCTATTTTGGTTTCACACCAAGGTATCCTTTGGATTTTGTCTTTTGTAAAGATACCACGGTTGATGGACACAGTTATGTGGACAAGGCAACTAGGTTCATTGAACAGATCCAAGAGATCCACCAGGTAGTACAGGAACAACTGGAAAAGAGCCAAGCCAAATACAAGGAAAGGCATGACAACCATCGGATGGAGCATAGTTTTCAAGTTGGTGACCAAGTGTAGCTGTATATCAACAAGGATAGGATGCAAGGTGAAGGTAAAAAGCTAAAGCCCATCAGGTATGGACCTTTTAGGATACTTGAGAAGATTGGTGAAAATGTTTTTCACCTTGATCTACCAGCTTACATGCACATCTACTCTTTCATAAATGCAGATTGCTTGAGATTGTTTGAACCTTTGATGATTAAGGATCCTGAAGAGCAAAGTCAATTGCCTTCTATTGATGACCTGCTACCTGAATATCTGAATGAATTGCAGGAAGATACAGTCTTAGATAGGAAGGTGAGGACAACGCGTAGAGGAGATATTGAGTACCTCGAAATTGGACTCAAAGGTTCAAAACCGAGCAGTGCAAAGTGGATTGAGATTGGGAAAGTGAGACAATAGTACCCTCACTTAGTCGATGCTTGAAAGAAAACCAACTTTTGGTCCTCCAAAAGCTTTTTAGTGGGAAGGTCGTGATCTGAATTAGATCCATAAAGAATGATCAACATAACCATGGTTTTACTAGGTCGGGACAAACTTCAAAGAATTTAGAACAACGATCAAAAACACCTCTAAACCAGTGGCAGTTGGCAGCCAGTGTGGAATGATGAGGACCTCGGTCAAAGCGCACTGACCAAGGCCCATGGAGACTGCGTGGGAGGCAAAATTAGTCCCTGGGAGGCCTAGATCGGGAAACAGAGGGAGTTTTTGATGCGCATCGCTGGGCAAAAACCCTCAAAATGGAGAAGCCCCGAGCGCTCGGTCGCATGAGAGCCAGGAAAACCGTGGGGCGAAAGGCTAAAGGCAAAGGCAGGAAACGCGCTCCAAAAACCGGTAGTATTAATCGGGGGCATCCCTGGAGCAATTCCACTCAACGCCTGATGCGTGGTAGGCGGAGGAGAGAGAAAAGTGCCACTCATTGCGTGCTAACGGTTGAGCTAGTCAACCACACGAAACAAGCGAATGGCGTCAAATCTGGGGGCTCCAGATCTAACGGCTGAGATTGCACCCGATGGAAAAGATAAATTGATGAGGGATTAAGCCGTGATATGAAAGAATTTGAAGTCCGAATTGACCGCCAAGGTGGCAAATGACTCATTCCATAACGTAACTGAAGAAACGAATTGACGAGGCAAGCTGGCGCAGTTCGCAGGGGGACAAGTGGCCACTCCCTGTGAGTCTAATGATGATTCCGAGACAGGGAACTCCAAGCGCAACTGTAGCAGGAAATCTGATGGAGTTGGAAGAGGAATCAAACTTCCATGAGCTCGAGTGGCTTTAAAGCCATGCACAGACCAGGTGAAGGGGATCAATGAGGACCGAAAAGATGGGACACACCCACACACACAGAAGAATAGAGAAAGCAAAAAGTAGAAAGAAGACAGAGGGCCAAGCTAACCAAAGGCAGCATCGAGCACCAGAAGGCTTAAGGAATTCGAGCCATCCCTCAAGGGGATCTGTCATAACCGAGCACCACATTGGGCTCCTTCCATTGTAGACCCGAGAGGTCAGAAACCTGGTAAGGCCGAGAGTCTATGTACTCCAGTGGCTTGGGGAATCCAAGAGCCACCTTGCCAAGCTATCCTGTGACAAGAGACTCATATTGAGCTCCTTCTTTGTAAATATCTGCTTTAAGATACAATAAAAGAAGGCCACCACTGAAAGCTGGACCGGAGATATAGCCCTGGAGGATAGGGTGAACTCCTTATTAATTTCTTTTGTTCTTATATTTGCTTATTGTATTTCTCTGTTGTCTTCCTTTTCAAGTGTCTATGTATATGCAATCTGATCGATCCGTTGCTTAAATAACCTAGACACACACCAGAACATGAGTCTGTAATACCTCTATTCAATAATTCTTAACTGAGATTACTCATAGGGTGATTATCAGATCATTTCCCATCAGATAATGCTTCCACTTCTCACACCTTGAACCATGGCATAGAGCTCCTTATCATAGGTAGGGTAGTCAAGAACTACCCAATGAAATACTTCAAAATGGTAGAAAACGTGCCTTCCTCCTTGCATCAAGGCAACTCCCATATCATAGCCACTCACATCTGTCTCCACTTCAAAGGGTCGCTAAAAATTTGGTAATTCCAGAACTTGTGCTTCACTGATCTTCTTCTTTAACTCATCAAAAGCCTTCTCCTGATCTTTTCCCCATTCGAAACTCTTGCCACTTGTTGTTATGGCATGGAGCGATGCTACCATCGCTGAAAACGAGGCTATTAATTTCCTTAGGTACTATGTTGCCCCAATGAAACTCCTAACCTCAATAACATTAGTAGGCACCGACCATTTCATGATTGCCTCCACCATGCAAGGATATATATTCAATTATCCTCCACCAATCACATATCCCAAATACACCAAGGACTGTTGCGCAAACTACTTCTTGAGATTTCATAGTAGTTGGCGCTTCTTCAATGTTTCCAGGACTTGGGTCAAATGTGAAATACTTTCCTCCCATGTAGCACTATATACCAGTATATCATCTGAATAGACAATAACAAATGAATCTATAAAAGGGCACAGTACATCATTCATTAATCTCATAAATGTAGCTAGTGCATTACATAGGCCAAATGGCATAACTAACCTCTCATACAAACCTTGCCTGGTTTTGAAGGTGGTCTTTCATGTATCTTCCTCTTTGAAACGAACCTAGCGATATCCAGAATTCAATTCCAACTTGGTGAAATGCTTTGCTTGTTTCAACTGATCTAGCAGATCATCTATCCTGGGCAGGGGGCATTTTTTCTTGAGCATGATTTTATTCAATTCCCTGTAATCTATAAACATCTGCCAAGTCCCATCCTTATTTGGCACAATGATGATGGGCGACCCACATGGTGATGTACTTGGTCGAATGACACCCTGTTCTAGCATTTACTGCAAGCGTTTCTTCACCTCACTTGATTCTATAGAAAACTGCTTGTACATCCCAATATTTGGCAATGGGGAGTCTAGCAATAGTTGGATCTCGTGCTCCACTTCTCTCTTAGGGGGCAACCCTTTAGGATCTCAAAACACGTCCTTGTATGCCTGTAACAACTCCTTCAATTGTTGTTTTTGTTTATTAGTACACCCCTCTAGGGATTCCTTTCCTCTTATTGACTCCTCTACATACTGACTTTCTCTTAAAAATAATAAAACATACTTCTTGTTGGAACTAATCAATTCCTTGGCTTGGTTGGCACTTACTAGTGAAATTTTTTACTTTCCTTTGTGCACGTTGATGATGAATAATTTTCCATCCTTGATGAGTCGGTACTTCTTAGCTCTCCTCATGAATATTACATCATGCATGTACATGTATGGACTCCCAAACACGACTCCACATACATTAAAGGGAACCGCATCGAGATTTACTTCATCAATAAAATCAACACTGATAGCAAATCTATTTTTTCATTGTTTTGTTACCTTTAGCTCTACATCCTTATGCACCCTTCCTAGTGGATATGGGTTTGGATGATCATGAACTTCTAGCCCCAACTTCTTGACTAGATCTACTGCAATGAGATTCACCTGCGATCCTGAGTCAAATAGAGCATTAATCTTTGTCTTCTTGACCTGTATCTTTACATGGAAGAGTTTGGTTGTTTCAACCATCCGAAGATCCATGTCTAAGTTGTTTTCAACTTGGTTGCTTGAATCAATGGCCATGCGATTCTTGTTCTTATTATCTTTCTTCTTGTTCTTCGATTTTATCTTTAGATGTAACTTCCAACACTTATCCTCTATATGGCCATCAATGTTGTAGTGGTTGCAGTGGTTGCTAGGATCTTTGCACTGGTGTGCTGTGGATTCTGTCTTCTTATATTTTCCCCCTTTTTTCTTCTTCTTCCCCTCCTTAGAAGCATCGTATTGCTCATTTTGGTTCAATCCACTTGATTGCACTCTTTTCAGGCCTATGTTCTCCAGGTACTATCCCTGTACACAAGCCTCATTCACCATTTTGGGCTTGAACAACATTACTTTCTCACACAAATGGTGATGAAGACCCCTCAAATACTTGAGGAGTACATCTACGGTTCTTTGGAGAGATACCAAAAATTATAGCCATCTTTCTGAATTTTGTGGTGTACTCCTGCACGCTTTGGCCTGGCTCTTCCTGAAGTAATGCCACCGGATCCATTGGTCTTTCACATACCCAATGGGATAAAACTGTGACTTAATGAGGGTTTTGAAATCCTCCCACTTAGTCACTAGAGGTTCTCCCTCCAACCTTAGGGTTTTCGTATGGCTCTCCCACCAAGTTAATGTATGGCCCTCCAATTTTAGTCGTGTAAATGAGATATTTTTCCCTTCCTAAATCTGATGGACACTGAAATAAATTCTAGTTGCTGGAACCAGTGGTTCAACTTCAAAGCGTCCATCTCGTTGTGGTACAAATTGATATCAAATTTTGCTTCCACTTTAAATAGGGCATGTGATTGATTCATGACACTCGAACTAGGTTGATCTTTTTTGGGTTCTTTCTTCGGATGATTCTCTATTTCTCCCTAATATTCTATCCCCTGTTTTGATTTTTCCTCTGCATTCGAACCTCCATCTTCTCCAAATATGCCCAACTTATTTCTTAGGGCTACCATGAGGAGGTTTACATTGTGGTTTATATCTACGACTTGTTGTTCGAGCCGTGAAAACCTCACCTCTGCAAGATCACGAGTTTCGTTTACATATCCGTTGCCCATGATTAAAGTTTTATGATTATTTACCCCTTCGACCTAGATCCCTATATTCTCCACAAAATACCCAAAGAAACCTGCTCTGATACCAAATGATCCATAAAATGTTGTGGATATTCCATTGGACAGTTCGTCACAACAGATCTGATAATATTATATTAAAAATATGAGATTCTACACTTTTACAGTTTTATTAAACTTTAATATCTGTAGGTTTAACTATAATTAGTGCATGCATGTGAATACAAATTATGCAGAAAAGTAGAGAAACCTTTTCGAGAGAAAAACCAGCTGGAAGGTGAGGCTACTTCCCTCTCTTTCTCTGTTTGGAAATATGGCTGCAGGTACAAAGAAGTAATGCATGTGGCTCATGGGCTCTTACAGTGCACAGATCCTCTATGTGTGCTATACCTCCTATATCTCCTGGCTATCTTTTCTACGATATGGAACAAAATTCTCTTGAAAGAATGGAATGCCTCTTCCTCCTAGTGGTTGAGCTATAACACAGCTTGATAGCCTACTAGTGGTTAATTTTGACTACATAAACTCTTAACTAGAGTTACAAAATAGACTATTCTAGAGTCTTTTACATCACAAACACGTGGATAGCCCCTTTATCATGAATAATGTTGGCTGACACAACATCCTCCCAAACTATAGGTGTGATAACAGGAAGGTCGACTTCTAAGTTGCATAAATTTTACATACAAACTCTGACTAACGTGATTCTTGCACCGTTGGAAATATCTTTGTGTGTAGAATAACATGAAAAGGTGCTCCGATAAGGGGCAAACTTTTACCCCCAAATAATGTCGTCTGAAGCCTCAAAACACTTATGGAAGGTTTTGAACCCCGTTTTGCCAAACTAGATCCCACTAGTGAAAACAGTCCCATGAGATGATTCCTCCACTTTTTCCACTCCAAATGCATGAAGATGGATGAAAAATAATATAATGATCCAATCCGGATCATTGTTGAATGTGGCAAGGTAGGCCTTGGAGGGCTTGAGATATCTGCACCATCACAAAATTGTGCATAGAGACAAAAAACCCTCCTATTTGCTGATAAAAAGGAAGCAAGAAGTAAAAATTGCAGACTTCTGGGTGAGAAAATTTTTGTCTCAGACATTGGATCCCTGTAATACGTATGTGGGTACCTGCCCTTACATGAGCTCCGAGAGATTTGAACCTGAGACCCATGGAAGAAGGTGTGACAAATCTCGAGGAGAATTGGACTCTAGCTAGGCTGGTTGTTGTTTCCCTTTGTCGCTTTGGAGTGTAGCCATGAGAGGGTGGTGAGGCAATCAACTTAGATAGTAGGGAGGAAATTCTTGGTAGCAAGTGTGTAATTGATAAAAATGAAAATTTCTCAACATTGATCGTTCAAATGCAGCATGTGTGGAAATAGAACCAAGCTAAAAAGCCCACGATGAAGGCAATTGAAATAAAGGAAATGTTGTTGTTGTTTATAGTATTATACAGGCACATTTGCAATTACTTGGAGCCTTTCATGGAAGTGGCATCCACGTGGAGGGCATGTGGAAGTTTATATGGTTGTCATTTATTCCAATGTTGTAAACCATTGAACCCCAGACCATTAAGAAAATTTCCATAGCTTCCTCTTATTCAAGGCTAAGCCTATCAGTCTTCCTACATGGCATGCAAGATTAGAAACTATCTCCACGCATATTCGGTCACAAGGTTGTAGGGTGAGTGACTTTCAATGCAGTGTTTTTTTCATCACAACACAAAGCAAATGTTAATTGAGAACCTGTAATGAATTTCAGAATAGTGGAAAGCATGGGAGCGGGCGTGACAGATCTAAAGAACTGAGATGATATGATTCCTTTGTTCACTTAGTAGTGCGGAGATTGTGTTTACTGTAACTCCAAGAAGACCATTTTATGTGGAATGCTCAAAGTGGATGCCTTTAGAACCGTTATGGAGAGTGATGGGAAATCTTGTTTCTTTGTGGGTGGAAAACTAGTTTTTCATAGACATGTGCTCCACCTTTAGCGAGTAAACATTTGTTAACTATGCCCATGTTGTTAAAATAAATATGAACGCTCCTCTCAAAAAAGCACATTGCCTTCTGAGCTGCGGAATAGCCACTGGTATATTAGCCCATTCATCACCAATTTTCCTTAATTTCAATTAGTTTTTATATTCCACTAAGATGTTGGGAGAGGAAAGAAGCTTTAGCACTGTGATTGTTTAATGTTATTGGTATCTGTTGATGATTCATTTTAGTTCTCAGTTGGTTCATATATTTTAATTTTAATTTTTTATTATTCACATTCACAAATAAAAACCTATTTGTGAGGGTTGAAGACACAAATAGAAGTATGATCACCAAATAATTCATCTTGAGGATATCATAGGATTGCAAGTGTGGGTGAATTCACTTCTTCTGGGGTGAATTTAGTATATCTATTTTCTTATCTAGTAAAAGATACACTGGAATTATGAGATTTAAAATCGGTTGAAATTGCAAACTTATTGGCATATTTGTGTTATGAGCATTCTTATTATTTTATTATTTTGGGTCTCACTTTAATCTAAATCTAGCTATTGCGTTCTCAACCATTCCAATCAAAAGTATGATTTTCAATTTAGTGAGATTTTTTACTATGTTGTAAAGTGCTTTTATTAAATTTATTTTGAAAGTGATTTTGATATAATTTCAAATGTTGTGATTTTAAGTTGGATGTATTTTTATTTTAACTATGTATTGTAATTATAAATGAAATAAAATTAATCAAAATAGTTATTGATAGTTTATTTTAATTTTAATTGTTTTATTATTTTGTTTAACGGAATTGTTTTTAGTAGCCTATTATTTTTATTGTCATTTTTATTGTGAATCTTTAGACAGAACAGTTTCATTAAGTGAAAAATAAAATCAGTTTTAAAACTCATTGGGTAATTAGTCTTGGAAGAAAAATAAAAGACAATATCTTTGATTGCAAAAACTAGAATGATTCCTAACGCCCAACCATAAAAACAAAAAATTACTAATATTATAATTACTATAATAGAAATATTTTTGGAAAAATCACATGAGAAGAATTTTGTCGACCCATTTCAAACCAACTAGTGTGGTTCATCGTCCCAACTAGTGTGGTTCATCGTCAGGACAAGTTGAAGAATCAGATCATGGCTACATGTTAAATAGGGATAGTAGACCTTCCAAAGGTTAGGTTTGACTTGAAAACAGCTATATTAGATTAGACTGGACAAACAACTATAATTTACCATGAAATGGCTAAATTTAACTAATCAAATTATTTAATTATAATAATATTACTAGAATAATTAATACATGTATTAATATTTAATATAAATATAATTTTATGATGTTTATCATTAATGTAAATACGGATATTATTTTAATATTTTTGATTGATTAAGTAAAATATTAACCATATTTAATTTAAAAATAATAATTACATGTATTACAATTACTCTAATTCTTCTAACACAAATATTCTCCTATTCTCCCATTACATTGCTATAGTTCAAAAAATAATTTACATCAACTTTTCTCCCATTACTTTACTCCCGTACCACTTCAAACCAAAAAGATTTTTGTAAGAGTACCCAAAACCGTCTGCGCCATCGGTGTATTATAAAATATATTGGATCAAAAAGTTATAAATTTAATGTATATATAATATTCAATTGTAAAATTTTAGTAAATTAATTTTTAATTTAATAAATTATTAGAAATATTAAAATTTATTTTTTTTAAATACTCAAATTAATGCAACAGCTCAAACATTCTTTATCAATTACAAAGATCATTTAAATCCATTAATAAAGATAAACTATAATGATACACTTTATTTTGAAAAGCATATATATAAAATATACCCCATCCAAAGCCATATACAATATATATTGGCAAAGTTTCATTATTTGCTTTACAACTTAGCAGCATAAGTTTACCAAATATTTATAACATAGTTACTCACATTTAAATACACTTAATTTCATTTCAATCTTCTTGAAAATGAAATAGATAATATTTTTTTTTAATTTATATAATAAAAATATATTATTTAACAATTTCAAATAAAATAAATATATTTTATTATATTTATTTTATATAATAAGGATATACTTAATTTTAAAATTCAAAATAAATAAAATAATATATTATTATTTTTTAATTTATATAATAAATTATATTATTTATTAAAATTCAAATATTAGGTATGAAAAAACAATTTATAGCTCAAAAATATTTTTCCCTTTTAAGTTAAAATAGTTTTAAAATTACCTATAATCACTACATTAAAATACTTATAAAATTACATACAATTACTACATTAAAATACTTTTAAAATTACATATAATTACTACATTAAAAAAATCTAAACGACATTGTTTTAGATTTATATAATTATAAGAAATTACAACAAAGCTTGAGGTGGGACTGGGGAGATAAACATGGAGTTGTTTTTAGTGCAATTTTTTGGACTTTCCGGTGTCGGAATCAGGCTGAAAATTTTGAGGTGAAATATTGATTTGTGTTATTTAAACTGGTTTTTTAATTGCATATTTAGATTCAACACCCTGAAAAACCCCTAGGCCACTTTGATTGTGCAGGGATTACCCATAAAAATTGTGATTTAAATAAATTGCTGCCAGATTTTAAAGAAATTTGACAAAAAAAACCCACTAGAAAAACTTCAAAAAAATCGAACCAAAGACAACTCGGATAAACAACACTTGTAAATGCGTGTGGGGTCCGTGTGCGTCTTATCTTTTAGACCAATGCGTGTTGGGTCCGTGTGCGTCTTGTCTTTTAGCCCAATGCGTGTGGGGTCCATCCGCATCTTACTTTTTACTTCAAAGCCTGTGGGCTTTTCAAAAACGGGTTGGATATCACCGGGCTTTTCAAAAACGCGTTGGATATCACCTATGGTCTATGTCTATTACTAGGGTTTTAATGAATCACTGCTCATAAACCACAGGTAAAGGTTTAATCTAAATATTATAGGGATACTCCTGCACACCAATTTTCCCACAATTCCTCGTGCCTTTTAGTGCCCAATCTTCTTTTCATTCACTTTTAGTATCCATACACTTTTTATTTTTTATTTTTTCTTTTTTTTTAAGTTTTTTTTCTTATTAAATCGATAACTTTATTTTTATAAAATTTATGAGTATCAAATTCTGTTATCTTTATATATAAATTACACGGTCATAATTTTTTTTAAATTATATTTTAATTATACATTTCTCTATAATAATAAATTTATTCAAAAAACATTTAAAATAATCGATCTTAATCTAAACCACATTCCCTTTAACTTGTATTATCAAACCAAAATATCAATATATCTTACAAATTACATAATCAACTATATAAAAACAAAATATAACCAACTTATGTGATTTTCTTGACATTCAAGAGCTGCAAATTTTTGGAGATTCCAAAGTGGTGATCGATCATGTTCAGTCTAATCATCTCATAAAAAACTTCAACTTATCCCGATGGTTGAACAAGATTGAGGCAATATGGAACTGTAAAAAGGATTACTCGATAGATCATATTGACAAGAAAAAAAACAAGGTGGCGGATGCTCTATCGAAGAAAGGACTTTCATCTCAACATGAATTCTGGATGATGTGTATCTCAGTGGACAACAAATCTTTCCAGATTCAGGAATTTTACATGTTGGGTACATAACTTTTTTTCTCATTGTGGTCAATCTGGTATGCATCTGGCCCCTGTTATCACTCAGGTTGTTCCCCAAAACTTGTGAGAAAAGGGAATACGGCTGAGGTAACCACTAACCAATCTTTTAGATGCAATTTCTAGCCAAACTGCATCCAAAGAGGGCTCTCTCTATATAATTTATTTGAAGATTATTTGAAGTTTTTTATGCTAGTTAGGATGTGTAGAAGTTTGTTTTAACTGTGTTCGGAAGGTGATTTCAAACAGAGGTAGGATGTAGGTCTGATAGAGTTAATTCCATTGGGCAATGAAGTCTATGAAGATGGACCGCTGAGTATGTTTCTGTGATGATAGGCAATACTACAGAGCAAGATAATCAGTTTGGAACAATATCGAAAGCTAGTGATTGATGGGATGTAGGCGAGGGGTAAAGGGTAGTCAAGAATCCTTTATCATGGTGGCAGAGGGAAGGTGCTTGAATATTTTTAAGGAGCAGTGAAGAATTCCTTGACAATGTTCAGAATGAAGGAATTAGTAGAAACAGAAGCATTTAAGAATTTCTATTTATACTAATTGTGAAGAAAACATAAATAACAGCAGGAATTGAACACAGAGTGTATTTAAACAAGTTTTGGGCTATTATTTTTCCATGTTGCTAAGATTATGAGACATATATGAGATTTGCAAACACAGAAAACATAATACACAGTTAGAATAACTTATTGAGCCAAAGAAAGACGCAGGGATTCTGTAGCAGAGTCCAGAATCATCACATCCACATTCAGAAGGTCCAGCAGCAATGCATTTCAACGCCCTTTGTATTAATAAATATCTGAGTTACAGCGCAGTTCAAATGGGGGAATCACCAACCCCGAATACACTCTTTGGGGGGGTATTTATACAAAAAGAGAGTTTACAAAATATCTTGAGGATAAGATAAGGAGCAATAACTTCCTTCAACTACTTTGTCAGAGAAATAAATGCAGAAATGAAGGCAAGGGTTATTATGGTTGTGCTGGCTGCTTTACTGACAAGATATTTTAGACTTTTCACCCAGGAATTCGGCTGGAAGTTATGTCCTTGCTTTGCTTTCTTGTTTTGTTGTCGTGATCTGTTTACCTACTCTGGATTCATCTTTAATGTGTCCTGATCCTGGCTTGAGCTCCTTCCTTTATATCTTCCACGTGTCTTGGTTTTTGACCAGGTGTACATAAGCAAAAAGATCCGAATTTACTTAGGTAAAACTTCCAGCATACTCTACCACCAGTGTTCTGCGGGCAACTGATGTCTTTGTATCTTTACCAGTATCTCATCAGCCTCAGTACACCTGTAAAAATTAGGCTTGACTTCAAACAGATAATTTATTTCATGTTCTATAAAAAACAAATTCTCCAGTTTGTCATACAAGATCTGTCCGAAAGGAGGTCCTGTGTCTTCTGAGCTGTTGGATGATGCAGTGATCTGATTTGTTACATACATGTTCACCCGATGAGCATACTGTTGATGTGATAACAGTTTTTGATTGCTTGTTACTAAACTGGGTAGACCCTTTTGCTGCAAGTTTGTCAATTTCTCTGTGAAGGCATTAATATCCATCTGCATCTCTTGACACCTTCTTTCGAGAGTCTGTATAAGAGTTCTCATTGTTAGCACCTTATTTATTGTCAAAATGGTGCCTGTCCTGTTGTTGATCTCTAAAGCTTCTAATTGTTCCTTAGTATTGGTGTTCAAAAAATGGATGAGTGCATTGTCCTGCTCAGGCATATTTCCTAATGATGCCCACGCCCTTTGTATTTGTTCTTGTGCCTTGTCTATTAATTCCATTTGTTCATACATTGTCTGAATTGATCTCCATTGGTCAATAATGGACTGGCCAATCTTGGTCCACAAAATCATTTTGATATCTGCCAGAGGTTTATGCAAGGTGAGATCCTTTTCCAGTGATTTCACCTTGTTCTCTAGGGCCTTCACCTCTCTGGTCTTCTCTACCACTGTTATTTTTTATTTGTCATAGCTCACTTCTAGTTTGGCTAGTCTTTCTTTTGTCTCTTTGAGCTCTGACATTTGAGCTTCTAGCTCTTTCACTGCTTTCATCATTTCCTCCATCCTCATGCTGGTCTCAGGCTCTGTTGTTGTTGTTGTTGTAGCATTTGTGGTTTTTGTACCTGTTGTCGATGGTTGCTCAGTGGGAGGGATTGCTGCTGTGTTTGTGGGGGGAGCAGAGACAATTGTTGGAGCTATTTCGGGTGGCTGGGAGGTTGACTCTCCCTGCTTAGTTTGTAATTCTTTCTCCAGCTCTTGCTCTGTCTGCATCAGCCTTTGGTTCATTCTCATCAATAAATCCATGACATCCTCTTCTGCTTTTTCTTGTGCTAGTTCTGTTGTTTGGGGATGCATGGTGACAGGCAGCTTCAATTGCTTTCTAAGGGAAGCAATATCTTCCTCCTTCTTTTTTATCAATGCTTTGATGCCCTTGGCATCCCTGGGATCATGTCCCAACTCAACAATCATTTATTCCAAAGTATTTATTCGGTTGTCTTTGGCTAGAGAAGAGATCTTCTCTAAATCCAATTGAGCAGATGTATTACTCAATGACTCTTTTAACTGGTGGGCCAACATTGCTTTGTCTGCTAGTGTGGCATAGACCATTCCACCTGTTTGTTTGTGCAATTCGATTTGATCCATTGGGTGAATGTCCTTGGCAAGGACCTCCAGGTTGGTCCTTATGTAGTCAGCTGCAGACTGAACTTTGGGCTTGAAATGACTTAAAATCATTTTCTCCTCCTTGATGTCATAGGATGCCATTAGTCTATGCTGTTTGGAGGGTCTCATCTTAAGGAACTGGTCATACAACTGAATCCTTAATGACTATTTTGAGCTTTAATCTCTATGAATGATTGCTTGATGTCTGATGGTTTCTTTGCTTGTGACCTTGAGGAGGAGACTTACATTCCATACTACCTCTCTCCTTCTTATCTGTGAAAGCTAGAAGAAGTCTGTTGACTGATGGCCCTCCCTCCTCTTGGGCTTTCAGTAATGTCTTCCACAGTGTCCTCTTCAGGAGGATCTACCCTTTTCCTCTTGGCCTCTTGCTGACCTGTTGACCCACTTGCAGGTGTGGTCTCTTCTCGGTCCCTTTTCTTACTTCTCTCCTCAGGAAGAGGAGTCTGCAATGCTGGTACCTCTGGTGCTTGTGTCTGTAGTGAAGGGGCTTGCCCTTGGCTGTGTTCCTTTGAGGTAGTAGGTTGTTCTTCCATGATTTCTTGTTCTGCCACTACCAACTCCTTGCCCTTTGATGTCCCTATTGTTGGTGTAGTCCTTTCCTGGGCAACCTATTGCGTAGTTGTGGCAGTTGATGAGCTCTCCCTGGTTTGCTATGGCTTTTTGAAAGACACCTACCCAAAAGATTCCAAGTCAAGAGTTTTTTCCAAATCTTTCATGGTTTGTTCCATTTTTTCTTCCTTAGTTAACTCTTCAACTAGTGTGCCCTCCAACCACTCATCTTGGTTGGCATACTTTTCTATGTCAAGGATGCTGCAGTGTTCATAGGGTGCTAGCCTATATTTTACCCTTCTTCCATTGATAAAGCCATATGGGTCATAGGGTACCCACCAAAAGCTTATCTTGAGTCTGAATGTTTGACCCAATAGTTCATCAACATCCTTCCATCCCTCTTTCTTGTTCATAAAAAAGGGGCCTAATTGATATCTGAGTTTCAATCGGGCCTTTTTCTTTGTGCTATGGAAGTGACTCAGATTTGAATTGATGAATTGCCTGAAATATTATAGGGAAAACAGTCTCATTGGCACATATCTGGGGAGCCTGTAGGGGCATAGCTCACATGCCATATATCCTCAGAATAGTGTGATTCTGGTAGAAGTACCATTCACCTATTTTATAGTTCTTGGAGAGCTGTAGTATTTTCTGCATATCATGTGTCAGTTTGGGAGGAGGAGTTCTCATCAAGAGAGAAGAGACTGGGTATACAAATAAATCAACAAACTCACAATAAGAGTAGGGAGAGCTGCGAACATCATGAAAGATTGGGGTCCAAAAAATCACAGACCTCCTTTCCCCTTTATGGTCCAATTTTCTAATGAGGAATTGGAAGATATTTGGCTGGTAATATAAACATAGATGATAGATATAGGAAGAATATTTGAAGATTCCCTCCCTATCTAGCCTTAACAATTGGTCATGCATCTTATTGGCAATAAACTTGGCATAATTGTACTTGACAACAGGGGGCTGCCCTGGGGTAAAGATAGACATCATAACCAATATGGTTTCATCAATATGCTCACTTGTCTTGAACCCCAACACAAAAGATATCATATCAACCACTAATATACCCATTTCAGTGAAGCAGGCATAGTGAAAAGGAGGTGGCTCCTTGGGCTGGCTATCTGCTCTCATGAACACTTTGGCAATTCTGGTTATCTCTGAGCTGGAGAGTTTGGGACCTTCATCCAGCAAGTACTTCATGGTAAGAGGAAACTGGAGGTGGGCTGGTTTGAAGTTCAGCATCTGATTGATAGAGTCAAGAGTGATATAAAAAAGAGTAGTCCCAGATGGACTTTTAACTACTCTGCTTGTTGGCTCATAGTTCTCACAACAGAGGTGAATGATATCAGGGAATATATTCACAGAGGGGAGGTAGTATCTAGGTAGATTTGATTCCCAAATTCCACAGACATCATCTTGATTTAAGTAACTATTTCTGAACTCACAGACTGCTTGAAGATGGTTTTGGAAACCTACAAGGTCTTGGATTAGGTAATCTCTATTAGCTAAGGGAAAATGTTCTAACTCTTTGTGGGGTGCATTGAGGGGAGTGATGTTTAAGGCCACTGGACCTTCCACGGCTAAGCTCTATTGGAAATTTTGACTCTGTGCAGGTAAAATGGGCAGGACGAGGGCTTTGTGGATTTCTTCGGGATTTTCACCGTTGGAACTAGTTTGTTGGCCTCAATTCAGTTCTGTGGATTGATGTCAACTGGAGAAGTAGGAGCTATGGGCTTTTTGGCTATATGGACTTCAATTGTGGGCAAAGATGAGTTTGGGGGTTTTTTGAAGAGTTTACAAGGCTGAACAAGCTCAATTTTAGCTCACTATGTGGATTTACGGTGAATTTGATAGCTCAGGGGCTTATGGAGGATTTTTGTGCAACGACATAGTGTTTTTTCCTTTAAATTATGGGTGCTGGTGCCAATTTTACAGAGAAACTAATGGAAAACAGGGTCGGGAGTGAATTGCTTGTAAATACCTGTTTTCTTGGTGAAATGGGCGACTTGCAGGTGACTAGGAGGGTTGAGGGGCCGAGTTGTGCAATATACTTGCTGGTTGGCAGACTTGAACTATCGAAAATGGTGTTTTGCATGTAATTTACGTGCACAAGTGTGTACAGGGAACAAACAAAGAATGGGTAAAAATAAACACTTTTACCCTTTTTACCCGAAAAATTTGACTTTGGCAGGTTAGGGGCAATTTTTTGGGATGACGTCAGCATGACATCATTTTTGTCGTTTAGCGGGGTATGGACGCTGACATGGCAGGTGATGTGGCATATGACGTGGTGGGTGACATGGCGAGTGACGTCATCAGGTGACGTGGGCATGACGTCAGCAGGGAGGGGGCAGGTGGTAAGCGGTATTATTGCACCGCTTTTTGGGGAAAGCGGTTTCGGGGGAGGGGGCTCGGAACACACCGGGTGCTTGACACGCGTCCTCGGTATGGCGGAAATACCGCCCATCCCCTGGACGCTATTGTTCGGTAGGTTGGGGCTTCTGAAATCGCCGACTACCGTCGGATCTGGAAGCGGCGATCGGACAGTTGGCGGGCGATGAAGGTGGCGGTTAGTTAACAGCGGCGGACCCACTTTAATTTTTGCGATTTGTAATATTTTTGGTGCATTTTCGGACTTTGGAAAAGTGGGTTTTTTAGGCAAAAATGCGGGTTTTTGGCTATTTATTTAGCTAGAGGCAAAATAAGTCCCGATGGGCACGTGGAGGGTTGTTATTGGTCCCTGGTGGACCAATAACTCCCTAAAGAAAAATTTTAAAATATGGCTATAGTTAGCCAATGGGCGGGGTATTTCTTTTTTGGGATTTATTGTGTTTTTATACATAGTAAAGAGGGGGGAATGTACATAGGAGCTATAAAATAAGGTTAGTAGGTTAATATGATTGTGGGGGATGGGCTTGTAAGGTTTAGGCTAAGTTTTATAGAGTGGAAACTTAGGCCATGGGGGAATGAAAGGATGACAAGTGGTGAAGTTTAGGAAAATTTGGTAAGATGGAATAAAGACTTTTTACACAAGAAATGTGGCTTGTTTTGCCTAGGTAAAACATCTTTTCACTTATTTTTTCCATGGAATGAAGTGGACTAAAGGTAATGAGCAGATCTCATTGCCCTTTGGGGGGAATGTTAGTAAGTGTTTCTTGGGAAAATGGGGAGGGGAATTAGTCATGCTCCATTTGTTTTGTAGCCACCTTGCCATGGTACCTTATGATTTTATGAGATGACCACTTGTTCCCAAGGAGCCAATTGCCCACAAACCATGCTTCTATACCATCAAAACTGCCTACCCAACCTAGTATACCTAGCATTTTTTCTTCATTCTCATTAGGTGCACTTGAACTGGCAAACCCTGATTCTTCTCTTTTCTTTTAGCTGCCCTCCTATCTAAGTCTACCCTTATTTCTTCCAGGGCTCAGATTAAGCTGTTGAGACCCTTTGCTTCTCTACCTGACTCCTTGCCTGCCAAGCTTAAACTGGTTGTACAGACCTTTATTCTCTATTCTAAGACAAGTAAATTCAAACATGATCTAGCCAGGATTAGGCTGTCTGGCTAATCATCAATTGTGACAAGAGTCACCCATCTATACATAGTGAATTTGTTCAAATATGGAACCTTTGTTGTATGAAAAGGATGAACATATTGGGCACTTCCCCAGTCAATCATGAAAAATGAAACCTATTGGTATAGGATGCTAATAGTGGCTCCACTTGGGGATGGCTTTTCCTAGTGAAAAGTCAAGAACAGCAGGTCAGATGGCCTTATATTTAGTTCTTTGCTGTATTATAAAATTTCTCCCTTGCTGTTCACAAAATGGGTCCTTTGCAATACCTGTATTTCTCATGAACTCACTTCAAAAATGGCAGCTCTGTTTTGGGTAGTTTGTTTGATCATTTCTCATCATTTTCACAGCTCCCAAGTCTGATTCTTTATCTTCTTCTGATATGTTAAAAATGCAATATCCAAAGGTGACACAATTCCTTGCTTTTTCCTCAAAATTTTGCTGTAACTTATTCCCTATCCTATTGCTGTAATAAACTGCAGAAAGTAAACACTACTATGTACAAGTTGAAGTGTTGTTATTCTTAACAAGGTGGCTGAAAATAGTGCTTCAACATTCTGCCATTGATTGGTCCACCATCTGCCTCTGTACCATCCAGACTTTTCAAAAAGTAGGTGTTGTTTCCTTGTACATTCTGAATGATAAATGGTCCTCTCCATATGAAATCAAATTTTCCATGTTTCCCTTTATCTTCTCTTCTGGAATCCCACTTCAAAACTTTATCCCCAATGAAAAAATCCTCTGCTTTGGTTCTTTTGTCAAATATCTTTTTAATCTTTTCTTGTAGGACTTGGGCTCTGTGATAGACCTCTTCTCTCGTCTGCTACAAGTAAATAGTTTGATTGATCCTTCTCTGAATATCATTAGGTTCTGCTTATATCTCTTGCAGCAGCTTTATCACTAGGATTCCCAAAGAAGAAGGGAAAACTGCCTCCATTCCATAAACCAATTGATAGGGGCTGGTCCCAATAGATCTCTTGGTGGTCAATCTGTCTGCCCATAGGGCATTCACAAGATTTTTATGCTAGTTCTTCTTGTTCTCCTCCAAGACTTTCTTAATAATGTTGATCAAGATTTTGTTGGAGGATTCAGCTAGGCCATTACCTTGAGGGTAATAGACTATGGAATGGCCCAAGGTAATGTCGTATTTATGACAGAAATTAATCATTTTTTTAAATTTAAAGGCAGCTGCATTGTTTGTAATAAATTTCTCCAGGCATTCAAACCTAGACAAGATGTTGGTCTGAAGGAATTGAATGATTACTGAGTCATTGGCTTGCCTTGCAAGGGATGGCCTCTATCCACTTGGTAAAATAGTCTGTAGCAGTCAAAATCCACTTGTGTTGGCCAAAGGATGAAGGGTGTATTTCCCCAATGAAGTCTAAACCCCATTGTTGAAATGGTTTCTCAGTGGAAATGGGTTTGAGGGGCAGAGGCAACAACTTTTTCTTGCCTTCAAAGATCTGGCATTTGTGGCAAGAAGTTACATATTTTTTTACATCAGTAAATAGGGTGGGCCAATAAAATCCAGCCCTTAGGATTTTGTTAGCAGTTGATTTCCAATACAAATGTCCACCACAATCCCCTGCATGAAATTCTTTGAGTACTTTGTCAATTTCCTCTTTGATTAGACAATTTAATAAAACACCTTCATGGTTTTTTCAAAAGAGAACATGATCTAAAATGCAGAACTTAGAAGCTTTCATTTTCAAAAATCTTTTCTTGGTTTTGGATAATCCTATAGGAGCTTGCAGGTTTAATAACACAAAAGATATGTCAACATACCAAGGTGATTGTAAAAAGGCTTGATTGATCTGTGGAGTCATCATCTCCTGCTCATTATCTAGTTGATTTATGTCAAGGGCTTGAAAGTTAGTTTCAGTCATGAGTTTAGCTAGTCCTTGTCCTTTTATCAGTTTTGTGGGTTTAATTTCAATGTCATATTCCAGTATGGTAGCTATCCATTTGCCCCTTTTGCCTTCAATGCCTTCTTGGACCAAGATGTCTTTAACAACAATGTTGGACACATAAGCAATCACATGGGAGTACAATATGTAAACTCTAAAGTCCTTGATGGCCTTTACAAGGGCATATGCTTGTTTCTCCATGATTTGATATTTCAGAGGGGCATCTCTAAGGGCTATGGGTTTTTCACATCCCTGGTCATATTTTTGAACCAAGACAACAGCAATTGTATGTTCTAATGCAAATGAGAATATGATAAAGTCTTTGTCAAAATTGGTGCTTGTGAGGACTGGTGTTTGAGTTAAAGCTTGTTTGATTTCTTCAAAGGCTTGCTTAGTTTCCATTGTCCACTTGACCTTTGAGTCTTTTTTGAGTATGGTGTTCAGCAATCTTATTAGCTCAGCTAGATTTGGTATGAATCTCCTAAGAAAGTTGATTTTTCCCAAAAGGGCTTGTAGTTCTTTAATGTTTATGGGGTGAGGGACTTGTAAGATGGCTTGTATTCTGTCTGGATCAATTCTAATGCCTTCTTTAGAGATGATATGGCCCAATAATTTTCCTTCTTCTAGGCGAAACAAGGATTTCTTTGGGTTTAATGATATGTCATATGTCCTGCAAATTAAGAATACATTCCTTAGATGATCTAGGTGCTCTTGATCTAATTTGGAGAAAGTTGTAAGGTCATCTAGGTAAATGACTAAGAAGTCATGGATTTCTTTAGCAAAAGCAATATCCAGGCTCTTTGAAAAGTTGCTCCTGCATTTTTGAGTCCAAAAGGAATTTTTACAAATTTGAATGTTCCCCAAGGGGTGGTGAAAGAAGTTTTATCTTGGTCATCAGGGTGCATTAGGATTTGATTGAAGCTTGAGAATCCATCTAACAGTGATATCCTTGAAGCATCCACTACCCTTTGCAGAATATGATCCATTTTGGGTAAAGGGTAACTGTCCTTTAAAGAGACTCTGTTCAAATTTCTCAAGTAAACACATAACCTTATCTCCCCTGTCTTCTTTCTAGTGGGCACTAAATTTGAAACCCATTCTGAGAATTTGATTGGAGCTATAATTCCAGCTTCATAAATTCTCTTAAGTTCTTTCTCAAACAAAGGGAGCAGCACAGGGTTGGCCCTCCTAAGTTTCTGTTTGAAAGGTTTTTGGTTTTCTTTGAGAGGTATTGTGTGTTGGATTACTGCAGTATCATAAGACTTTAGGTAGATCTTTGGACAAATTTATCATTTTGGGATTTTCTGCAGTTCCTAAATTACAGTCCTCAATTTCTGCGTTTAGTGGCTGCATTTTAGGTTTCCTAGAGATGTCATTTGAGTCAAAAATGTCCTCTAAAGGAGTGAGGCCTATATGTAGAAAGTTATCCTTCAGCTCAATAACTTCACATTCCACTGCAATTGCCTCCTCACCTTCTTTTTCCTGAAATTACTGTAAATCTGTTTTAGTGAGCTTGGTGGGATGTAGAATTTGGTTTGTTGTTTCAGCAGAGATATGTGTTTCAACTTTGACCATTTGGTTACTTTCCTCTATAGTGTTGGTATCCATTTTTGTGCTTGTGAACTCTTCTTTCAAAGTCAGGAAATTATTGATTTATGTATCATTTTCAAACACCTGCCAGTTTTTGACATTATCTGGCACTGCATGTCTATGTTTTATTTCAGCAATGAATAAGTGATTAGGCTTGAATGGCAATTTGCAAGTGCTTGCAAAAGTTGCTAGACTATGGGCATGCAGGTTTTGATTTCTAGGAATCTTGGTCAGTTCGGTTTCAAGAAAGGTGTTGAGAATTTCCATTGTGGTAGCTCTATATGACCTCAACCTAAGATCATTTGTAATGAAGTTACCCTTTATTTGTTGAATAATGAGATCAGAGTCTCCCAAAATTGATATCTGGGCTGCACCCAAGTTTTTTTATCACTTTGAGTCCTAAAAGGAGGGCTTCATACTCGGCCATGTTGTTGGTGCACCTGAAATTTAATCTAAATGCATGTCCCTCAGCGTGGTCATCCTTCACATTATGTATCCAGACCCCTGCCCCTGCTCCTAGCTTATTAACAGATCCATCAAACTCTAGATACCACAGGTTTTCTTGATTTGTACTGGTATTAGGAGCCTTTTCCATTTTCTCAGCAGGGATAGTTGGATTTACAGTCCTCATAGGATTCTTTATGTGTGACTGTTAATTTATTGTCTTCCAAGATTTCTTGAATCTGAACTGTGGATTCTTTGTCTAGGAATTCATCCTGACTTAAAGTCACCATTTTTACATCAGTTTGGGTTTGAATTTCAGTGTTGTATAAGATAAAAGAGTCCATGTCTGAATGTATAGAATAAATGGGAAATTATTGGGGTTTTTCTTGACTACTTATCACATACTTCATCAAAGTTTCTCGGTATAGCCTTTTAGGCTGGCCGAAGACTGAGATAGTGGCATAAGACATGTCTAGTTGCAAAGATCCTTGTAGCTTGGCACCTCAGGATCTGGATAACAGCATTGCATACTTTGGTGGAATATCAGCTACCACCACATCCATGAGAATTGTCTTGCTGGATATTGGACTAATGACACACATAGATCCTTGATTAAGCCTAGACACTGGACCTGACTGGAATCAAAGGAAAACAAGTCTTTGTATGGCCTTGTGATATCTAGGTCCAACTTCTCCATGACAGATTTGGGTATCAGATTATGTGAAGCTCCTGAATCAAACATTGCATTGTGAAGCACCTTGTCATGAATGTTTAGACTCACATAAAAGGGAGGGACTCCTCCATCTACTGTTTTACCATTTGCTTCAGGGCCAAATAAGTTCTGGTTGATCATCAAGGATGTTCACTGAATCTTTGTTTTCTGAATTTGTAATGATCTGTTGATTTGTTCCCTACACACTTCATGCCTAGCCAATTCAGATAATGGGATGGACACTTTTAACTTACCTATTTCAGCCTCCATATTAAAGGGTTTTTCTATTTGTGTTTTGACATTTTGGGCAACAAGGTTGTGCCTTTCAACTGAGTTATTAACAACTGCCTCTTTTACTGGAATGTCATGTTGAACTAGAGTCGCTTGCTCACCATCTTCCAAAGGTTCTTCTACCACTTCTCTGAGTGGACGGACAGATGTACGGTGTTGTTTTGATCTATGTTTGTCTGAAATATCTACAACTGTTGGATCACTTGGATTGGGAGTTGATTTGGGGATAATTGGTATATGAGAGTTCTTGAGTTTGGTTTTGGTAGGTTGCTTGATTGTCTTTTGCTTGGGATCATCAGGGATATCTATCCTCCTACTTCTCAAATTGCATTTCTTGTGGACTTCATACACAGCGGTTTCATATCCTTGCTTGAAATCAAAGGATTCCCCTGATTGCATTTGACACTGACTAAGAGTATGAGCCTCTTGCTCTTCTTGAGTTAGGAAAATTGGTTAGCCACTATTGAGGCCCATTAGGTTAATGTGGGGGTCCTCTATTGGTTCACTAGATGTGGAAGCTTTTGCATAGTTTTCTTGGAAGGGAGGCCTTATGTTTTGGTCTGGACCAACCTTTCCTACATTGGGGTTTTGATTTTTCCTAAAGTTTGGGTTTCTTGCATTATTGTTTGGTTGGCTGTCCCAAGAAGACTTCCTCTCAATAGTTTCCACTCTATCTCATAACCTATCCATGCCTTTAATAATTGCATCAAGTTTCTGTTCAAAGGAAGAGGGTTCCTCTTTGAAAGTTGTTCTTATTTTAGTCCTAGCTCGATTTCGTTTGGAAATTAGATTAGCTTCAACACTCACAGCTATGCTCTGCATATCTTCAAGGCTAGGAGGAGCTCTCTCCCTGAGCTGGTAAGCCATGTCTGAGTCAAAACCATCAGGGAATTTAATCAATGCTAAGTCTGGTGGTGGTCTAAGATTTATTGGAATAGCAAGGTATGTATTATTGAATCTGGCACAATAATCTTGGACACTCTCTTCTGGGCCTCTTTTTAAATTCTCATATTCAGTTAGGATGTGTAAAGAATCCTTTTTCTTCTCCCACCTGTTTAAGAAAGTTTGATAAAGGGCATCTGGATTAGCTATTGTGTTTGCAAGGAGTGACCTAAACCATTCCCTTACATCACCAGTTAAGCTTTGGAAAAAAAATTTCATCCTAACATCATTATCATGAATCTCATAGTTTTCGAAATAGTCTGTCATCCTCTTGGTATGTTGTTGAGTAGTATAAGTGCCTATACTATCAAAATAGGTGATTTTTCCCTGATAATCCTATGGAATAGCCCCTGGATTGGCAGGCCACTGCAGGGGATCATATCTATTTGCCATGTTGGCAGGAAAGCTTGGGACAACTGGAAGCGCAGGGGTAGGGGCTAAGATAAGTGTTGTGGATGGAGGGGTGGAAAAGAGAGTTTGGAGTACTAAAGGTGAACTAGAAGAAGCTACAGCAATAGGAAGGAGGGCTTGAGAATTTGCTGCAGTGGGTTTAATTTGAATGGGTTTCTGCTGATATGGTTCAAGGTTTGAATCAACAGAGCTCTCTTGATTTTCAGGTTTCCTAAGGCTCTTAGCAATTAGATTTGGATTGACAAAAATAGCTGGAGGATTTGGGTCTGGGTTTGACCTTGTGTATCGAGTTTTCTTCTTTGGAGCTAGCTTCTAAGTATGTTTTGGTATTTCTAGGAATTCTTGGAGGATACAAGTTTTGACAAAAAATTTAAAGGAAGCTACTAGAATGTAGGAGAATTTGGGGCCTTCCTTCAGGGAGGTTTTGAAACAAGGATGGCCAAACAAATCTTTGAGACAATTGTTTAGAATCTGTTGTGCCTTGCAAAACAACCCCCCATTTCATAAATATCTTTTTTGAAAAACATTAAAATATGGAATGGGTCCCTCTTAGAAATAAAATGATATCAAAGCTTTATTCATTTAAAAATCCGACATAAAGCGCAAATAAAGTTTTCACGATAAAGCGATCGCAAGATCGCATATCGCAAAAGCATACAAGCAATGCATCAAATGACATACGACCTTTCCCCGACGTGATAAAGCCATCGGCGATATCGCAATCGGCAATCCCCTTATGTACCCCTAATACACCGCATGGTAAAGCCCCGATGCGATAAAGCTATCGGCGATATCGCAATCGGCCCTACTCCTTTTTGTAAACACATGCGCGTATCCCTTCTGCCGATGCGATATCGCAATCGGCAATCGGCAATCCTCTTGTACCATCCTTAACGCTCGTATGCTTTTCGCCGATGCGATATCGCAATCGGCGATCGGTGATATTCAAACTCATTGTTAAAGCCATTCATGCCCTCCTTTCCTTGCGATGCGATAAAGCACGATTTTCAACGCAAAAGCCAATAAAGTTATTGGAGAGCCCAATTTATTGGTAATTAAGGCATAATTACTCCCGCTCGGCCGCCCATACGCCCTTTACTTGCTTTAAGAGATTTTCAATCAAATTTTGGAATAATGGGCATTTATAAAGGTGGCAGGCTCTATACGGTTACATAATGAATCTCTTCCCTGAGATCCGCCTATAGATTGTCTCCGCGCCGTTCGACAAAAGCAGGATATATCAACGTTCATCTTTTACATTCTGCTATCATCTCTGAGTTTTACTACTATCTCCGTGTTACGCCGGATCTTATTCCCTGTGCAGGATACAGTTCTACAAAAGGATTCAACATGATGGGTAAAAAGTCCAAGAAGGTTGCCGGTGTTTCAAACTCACCAGCCGCAGGACAATCAGCACTAAATAGTAAGAAAGGCTTAATATCCGACACTACATGCGCAGGCCTAGCGAGAACAACTTGGCAAGGGACTTACGATTTAATAGAAGCTGAAAAACCAGCACAAGCAGAGGAAGAAGCTACCGCAGATTCACCTAAAAGGTCGGAAGGTTCTATTAAAGATTTAGCAGATTCGTTCCTCCATAGAATTGCAGCAAGAGAGCAAATTCTCCCGTATACTGACGTAGTGAAATGGGCAATTGAAGAAATCTCCTTCACCGATAGAACTTTCATCACAAAGGATGGGAGAATTTTTGGGTCGTTTAAACCTGAAGATCTGAGGAAAATGTATCATTTGCCTAAGCCAGAGAAGGTATATAATAGCGCTTTTCTAAAACAATTTGCAAGTGAATACGAGGTCGAATCTGAACCTATCAAGGAATGGAGGCAGAATCCAAATAAACACAGACATGAATCCTCCGGTAAGTACTCAGTCGCCTCTTTGTGTTCTCCTTATTGTTATGCCGGCATAATGATGTGTAGATTGTGGGGTTTACATGATTCTGTCGTTTTCACCATTGAAATGGTTCCTCTCATGGACGCGGCAGTAAACAGCGTTATTATGGATTGGGCCACTATTCTATCAGATAAGCTGGCATTAGCTGTTATTGATTTCAGGAACAAAACCAGAGTCACTGAAAGAAAAATTCCCCCTTTTTACTACAGTGCATATATCTTGGATACTTTGTGTTTTAATTCTGAATTCCCTATTCTTGGCTGGAGGTGGACCGTGCAGGATCCCTCGCCCATTCATATTTATCATCGTAAGATGTGGAAAACATCTTATAAAAACCACATGTACCAGATTTTCAATGGTTTCATGGTTCCTGTATATTATGCAATTTTTGATAAGCCTATCCCAAGGATATCCTACCTTGCTTCTTTTGATTTGCCTGCGGTAGGTAGTTGGTTCGGAGAAGAACATTTCACTTATATTAGGGTTTTTGGCAGTCAAGCCAACCCTCATGTCCTTCCTTTATATGTCCCCGATAAACTGTTAGCAAGGGAGATTGCTTACCAAATAACAGCAGAAAGCACCACTCAGATTCTTAAAAAGGAGAAGAAAAGGGGCTGGCCTACTTTTCCCTTCAGATGTGGGGTCTTCACGCTGCATGATCTAAAACATGCAGAAAAAGAAGCTACGAAGATTCAAGCCTTAAATTTTGCTACACTTCCAAATAGGCTATTCGACCCAAAGCGAACAACATACGCTGCTTTGGAACATGCTAAATTAGCATTATTCGATCATAAGGAAGACATGTTTGATTACATGTTCAAATCAGCTGAATCGATATTTCAGGTCATGCAACTCGCTAAGAGGCAATATAACGATGAAAAGCTAATGGAGTTTAATAAACTCAGAGAACAGAGGTTGCAAACTCTGCCTCTGAATTTATTAATAACAGCCCAAGCAGCATCATCAAGCGAGCCTGGCCAACAACAGACGGAGAAACCTCCTGCTACAATACAGACCAATAATAAAGAGCAAGAGGAACAACAAAAGAAAGATCGAGAAGAGAAAATGAAGCAAGAACAACAAGAACGCTTGAGGAAAGAAGAGGAAGATAGACAGCGCCAAGAGCAGGAAGAGAAGCGGCAGAAAGAAAAAGAGCAGGCAGAGAAGCAGCAGAAAGAGAAAGAGAAAAAGCAGGCAGAGAAACAGCGGAAAGAACAGGAGCAAAAAGAAAGGGAAAAGCAAGAACAACTGCTTAGGGAATCCCAGTCTAAACAAAGCACCACCGATACTAATAAAGGTGTTGTCACAGACCCTCAATTGCAAGAAGAATGGCAGCATTTCAGCACCATTATCGGTGGAAGTAAAGACTCGCAGAGCACTGATACTCCCAAAAGCAGCAGTATACAGGGTAAAACCTCATCTCAGACTTTAAGCATAACCAGCGGCACACCAAAATCAAAAGACGTGGAAATTATTCCAAAAGGCCCTAGTGAACAAATCACTCTACAAGTAGAAGATATTCCTCCTTTGAATGTCTTCTACAGCCCAAAATATAAAGCCGTAGTAAAACGATCGAGAAAGAGACAAAGGCCTGATCAACCTTCCATCTTTCCCGAGTCAACCATCATGGGCAATGTAGTATGGAAGGAGAAACAAGATCCCTCAGATGATCTAACCAAACTGTCACAGTATGCTGGAGCTTATTCAGCTGCTACTATCGACAAGGCATAAGAGGTAAGTCTTTTGCTAAAAACTAAAGATCAAGAAATTTCCACTTTACAAGAAGAGTTGGCAGCAATGAAACAAAAGGTGACACAAACCGAGGCACAGTTAGAACAACAACAACAAATGAATGATCAATTGACTAAGCAATGGGAGGAGGAAAAACAGAGCATCAATCAGGCGGCGATTCATAGACAGAATGAGTTGAAGGAGGCTTTGGAACAATTAAAGGCAGCAAATGAGCAATTACTGAGAACTAAGGATGAGCATATCGCCCAGATCACAGCACAACTGGATAATTTCAGAGGAAACTCGCAGGTAATGGAATTTAGAAAAGAAGCAATGATAGTCAACAATGTACTTATAGCGCAAGTTAAACTATTGGCTCAATACCTCTCTCAAGCGGAACCACTTTGTGAGTTAGCCACAACTGTGAGCGATCGAGTAGAAAAGGCAAGAGATGAATTAAATCAAGCCGATGAAATTATCACAGCACACCTTGAATGGCAAGATTCAAAAGCAGGAAAAGACTCTAATTTGCCAAAAATACTCGAAGTTCATAAAAACATATTATTCACAGAATGGCATACACAGGTAATGAAAGCAGAAAGGGCAGCTTCAAGGTGCACATTGACTTCTAACAATCTGATTGATCTGGTTAATGATACACTTTACTTGGCAAACATTGTTACCCAGTGTACACCCGGAAAGGTAATCACAGCTCATACATTGGAACAATCATGTTACCCAGAGTTAGAGAACAGAGGAAGGTTAATCGCCGGGGTTAACAGTTTAAGCATAGAAACGTATTGGCATTTCCTTATTAAGCCTTATGAACAAAGAGCCGCCCTCAAATGCTTAACCGATGTCGTTCAATACATGATCCCCGAGATCCAAGATGCCACATTTTCCGCCCAGCTCAGTTCACGAACAAACAAACCTCCAGAGATTCAGCCGATGCTTGACATCAATCAACTAAGGTCTAAAGATAAACAGCCGACAGAATGAGTCATCATCCAGCTCCTTAGTCTGCCAGAGAAAATAGCAACGATGAAGTTATTGATATCAGAATAATTAGCATTTTTGTTTTGTAGATATTTAGATTAGTTTAGTATTTATAGACCCTTTCATGCATTTAGAAAGGGTCGTAAAATTTTGTATAAGACTTAACAGACTGAAGTTTGCACTATTGTGCTTCAGCCTCTATTCTTTTATGAAACTCGACCATCTGCTTTTATTTTAATGGAGAAATTTTCTTAATTCAATTGTGCACTACTGTCGTTGATTTGAGGAATGTTGATGCGTCAAAGTAGAAGCTATACATAGCGATTTATATCGGGAGTGGCTTGCTATTCAACTGGTATTTCTATCTTTTGTTTGGATTCATTCTGTGTATATTATTTCGCTGTGTAATTATTCTTGCTACTGTTAATTGTATGCATGCATAACAACAGGAAATCTTACTCATGCCACTATTGGATGTTTAGATGATATGCCTTATTTTTAATCATGTATGCGTTAATAGTATGAATGTTTAAAGTCAAAGTAGCATTGTTTTAATCGCTGTGCCTAACTATTTAGGTACAGCAATCTTGAATGATTTAATATCTATGTCCACATAAATGCAGTCATCTATATAATTGTATTTTTTGGATATAGAACATCAAAAGCTACGCTTTAGATGTTCAAATAGATTCCCGGGATAGTCTTATTTACTTGCATTTCTGTCAATAGCTTTAGTTATTCACCTACCATTACTGTTATTTACAAAGTATTCATTCATCCCATTCATCTATTTCTGGGAAACTGGTCCCATTATCCCCAGTCGGTGCCACTACACCAAACGGAAAAGGATCTGCACTAAGGTCCGGACCGGGTGGTTTCCCCCAATGTTGGTGCAACGATTTTCGAGGCATCAACATTTTTGGCGCTAGAAGGAGGGCCTCAACTATGAATGGCAAGTAAACCAAAAATCACAAGCCATTCCAAGAGTAATTCTCCCTCCGAGTCTCCTATTCATTCTCGATCGCGTGTTGATTCTCCAACATGTAATCAAGAAGAACAGGGATTAACAACCACTGCTCACACCCATCAACCCTCAGAACAATTGAGTCTTGAATCTCCTGAAGTCCAGTCTCTTATCCATCAACTTCAGACTTTCTCCATCTCGCCACAAAGATCTGAGGTGTCACAAAACAGTACGACTTCGCAGTTCAACCTATCTCATCCACTCACCAGACTGCAAAGTGGAAAACTTGGTATCGAATCCATTCAGTTCCCCTTGCCCGAAAGGAAAAGGGCCAAGAAGCACACCAAGGAGTCCGATAGTGGGGAACTTTCATTCACATCCTCCATATCATCTTCTCATCTGCAAAGTCGACCATCCACTCCTCCACTGCACATTGTTGACCACCAGGAAACACGAGCTTCAACATCCCAATCAGCTCACCCTTCAGTATCATCTTCCTCCCATACATCTGCAACCTCAATAGTAGTATCAACTCCTGGTACTATTACAATGGCGGATCCATGGACGAGACCGGGCGCGGTCAATATGCCTGCGCCATTGCATCCTTTACCAGATGCACCAGAAAAGTGGCTCCCTAAATTCAACCCAGATGATGGAACTCAAGCCGAAGAACATATTAATAATTTTATGCTATCGGTCAACCTAAAAGGGGTAACCCATGAAGATGTTGTTGTCAGACTTTTCCCTTATACTTTATAAGGATCGGCTGGATCCTGGTATTTTTCGCTACCCTCTGGATCCATTACTAACTGGAATACGTGCCAAGAGCAGTTTCTGACTAAGTATGGAGATGATAGGTCTTTAGCAACCTTAATAAATGATCTCTCCAACTTAAGGATAGAATATAGGGAACCCATCAAAGAATTTAATGCTTGTTTTAATAAAATCCTTAATAAAATCCCTACAGCTTCCAAGCCAAGTGAACAAATATGAAGCGAATGGTATATCACTGCCCTACCTGCTAATATAGCTATTTTTGTAGATCGGGCTGGGAAACCTACCTTAGCTGAGAACATGAAAGAATCACTTGATGTTGAGAAGCGCATTAATTCTTTAGAAAAGAAAGCTGCCTTGGAGGATAGAAAAGCCAAAAAAGTTTCTTTTAAAGAAGACTCCAAAAAGAAAAGTCCTAAAGGCCCATATGATATGGAGGGACTACAAAAAGTCCTGAAAACACTGTCCAATGAAATGATTGACATTAAAAAACAGGTGGCTGAATCATCAAGTAAAAGACCTTTTAGGACTTACAAGAAAACAGAAGCCAAACCACCTAATGTCATATCAAATGCTGACTCTGTCCAGGAAGAAGAAGAAGAAGAGGCAACCCCACCATCCGACGATGACGAAGAAGTGGCTGAGTGTCATGGAATGTGGGACTTTATACTCCCTGATCCTGATACAGATAATGAAGAAGAAGCCTTTCCAGTCACCACTAGGAGTAAAGGTGCTCCTGAGCCTGTTCAGGTAACTTCAAAGAAAAGAAGTGCAGGTACTGCTACAACAAAAGAGAAAGCCCCTCCAAAGAAAACACCTGTAGCAGCCTCTCAAAACCAACCCTCAACTCCTCCGTCAACTTCTAAAACGTTAGTGGTATCCGATTCCATGGAGTACAATATCGTTGATGACATGAAGAAGACCAAAGCCAACATAACCATGTTTGAGCTTAGCAAACTTAAACATCAGCAAAAGTTACTCCTTAAAGAATTGAATGCTGTCCCTTCCACTCCTCTCCCTAGTTCAAAGGCTGCAAACGACTTAGGTCAGTCTCCTCCAGGTATGGTTGAAGCCACAGATTCTATCCTAATTGGTGATAGGTCAAGCTCTCACACTCCACCATTTCTCCTAACCTATGAAATCTATAATAGAAACTTGCACAACTGTTTAATTGACTCGGGGGCATCTTCTAACATAATTCCTGCTTCAGTTTGTTCCAAATTGAACATTGAACCCCAGAAGTCTGCTATCCATATTGTTCAATTAGACAGGACTAAGGTGCAGGTTGTTGGTGAAATTAATTCTGTAACCATCAGGTTGTCAGCTGATCCAAGAATAGTACAAAGAATTGATATCCTTATAGCTGATATACCTGAGTTTTACGGTTTGATTTTGAGCAGAGATTGGTCTGAAAAATTGCATGGGTACATTTCTACTGATTGGTCACATATGTGGCTCCCTTATAAAGGCAAGCCAAATCAGATAAAGATAGACCGAGAAAAACATATGACCCATACAGTTACCGATTTCGAACAGGAGAATCACCCTGTAGCGTTCAACAATAATATTTTGGGCAATTATTCATCCGAGTCATTCTTCGGCAACTTTGTTGCCCAACCCTCCCCTTTCTCAGTTAATCATTTCACATCTCAGATTGAAAATTTTTCACAAACACATAAGTCTAGATGTTTCAATGATTATGAGGAAGTTGTAAATACTACTGTTAATACCCCTTTATTTTGGTCTTTATACTTTGATGGCTCTAAGTCTAATGAAGGCTCAGGAGCAGGTTGCATTTTGGTTAACCCAAATGGGGAAAGGACAATGCTGTCTTGCAGGTTAGAATTCGAATGCACTAATAACACAGCCGAATATGAAGCCCTAGTCCAGGGTTTATATAAAGCAATCGGCCTCAAAGTGCAATATTTGAAGGTTTTTGGTGATTCAGAAATCATTGTTAAGCAGGTTAGAAATGCAATTCATTGCCTTTCAAATCATCTAAAACATTACCAATCACTTGTGCAAGATCTTACTTCACATTTCTTAGCATTTAACATTTCTTCTATCCCCCGATCCCAGAATTCAGCTGCTGACCTACTTGCCAATGTAGCCTCAAGGCTCCTACCTTCAGAAGACTACAGCCCTGATAGATTTTCTGTAGAGTTAATTTTCAGACCTTCAATTCCCGACAATATCACTAATTGGAGAGTTTTTAATCATGATAATGATATTTTACAATTCTTGGCTTCTGAAAAGTCTTATGACAACCAGATCATTGAAGAAGACGAACACGATTCCCAAATTAAAAAGGCATCCCAAGAGAATTCAATTCCTAAGCCTGTGGTAAAACTTGAAGATCTTTATGATATAAAAGACAGGTTCAAACCTGTACCCAATGCAAAGATCCAAAGTTCTACCCTAAAGTTTGAATCAATAAATTTGGGTACTGATCAAATTCCTCAGAATGTAAATTTAGGACTAGGACTTTCTATACAAGAAAAAGAAGCATTTGTTAAACTGTTGAAGAAGAATAAACACACCTTTGCTTGGAAATATGATTACTTAAAGACTTATGATACGTCTATTATCCAGCATACAATCCCAATGCTTCCAGATCAAAAACCTATACAACAGAAGCTAAGAAAAATACATCCCAATTTGGAAAGTCAGATTAAGTCGGAACTTAACAAACTCCTCAAAGCCAAAATTATTTTCCCAGTCCGACATTCCAATTAGGTTTCTAATATGGTGCCTGTCAGAAAAAAGAATGGCGACATTCGAATTTGTATCGATTTCCGAAATTTGAACAGAGCGAGCTTAAAGGACAATTTCCCATTGCCTACTATGGAGCAAATACTCCAATTTGTGGCAGGTTCTGAATTAATGTCTTTTCTTGACGGTTTTTCAGGATACAACCAAGTCTTAGTTCATCCTGATGACC
>APFE031351337.1:0-13488 GCA_000404065.3 Pinus taeda
GGAGCTCAAGTGTTGGGTGTATTTGACTCTACTAGAGGAACTTGTTCGTCAGTTGTAGGTGAGGTTGAGGTAACATCTTCTTGTAAAGTAGTTTTCTTTAGAATTTCCATTAATATATCTTCTCACATAGTATTATTATATGGCACTTCCCGAGTATAGATTGCTTGGATGACACCTTATCTTCATAATCCTTTTATTCAATAATTGTTGTGGTAGTCACACAGGGTGAATTAGAAGTCAATTTGATGTCTAGATTTTTTTTTTCTCATTGCAATCTCTCAACTGTCCTCAATTCTGTCTGTGTCGAAATTCCATTTTATATGCTAACTTTGGTTGAAGTGAATTGTTGATTTTCCTCTATTTTCTAATCTACCATCATTTTCTATCTTTTTATTTCAATGAATACATCTTTGACATGTCCAAGTTACTACAAGGTATCTCTTCCAATAGGCGATGCTAAAAATTGTTGCAATTCTATGCTGTTTTGCTACTTATACCCTTTTCTTGGGTATGCTCCAACACTTCTTAGGAAACCGAGTGTAAATTCTCTAGCTATTTTGGGCCTTATAATTAAATACCCACTATAATTTCTTGTCAATTGGTATTATATGTTGATGTGTGAATCAAGTTCGAACACTGTGAGTGTTAACTTGCAATCTTCTTAGAAGATTCTATGATAGGTACTTAGATGTAAAATTTAAATCGCCTTGGGTATTAATTTTTCTTTCCTTTATTCTTATTTTTTAGTGTCTAAAAAGCATAAAATTATATCCCCCAGCCCTTCTCAAGCTTGTGGTGGAATTGGAAATATTGTGTTAGCCTATTGACTTAGTGCTATAAGCATATGGTCAATTGTAGTCTAATATGAAAACTCTTGTGGATCTATATCTAAAGAGTTTGTTGAGATTTAGTAGCTTGGGAATAACTTGAAGCCCTAGTGATGGATGTTTGGATGAAGAAGAGCAGCAGAATTGATATGGCGTTGGAACCCAAGCTTGGGGTTTTGTACCTAAATTAACTCGGAAAAAACAACTAGACTTTGAGTGATTTGACGCTTGTAGGTGTTAGAGGGCATCTAGAGGAGAAAAGATTAGGTAAATTCACTCAAAATAGAGGTCTCTAATAAGAGATATTAATTTTTATATGTGGTTGGTGGTTAATTTTTCTAGTTGGGTGGGTCAACTTGGGCTAAAATCTGCGCCAAGGAAAAACTCATGGAGCCATGTGTGTGCATATAAATAGAAGTTAATTGTTTCACATTTAGAGCACATCAGAAGTGCAAATAAAATTAGGTATACCTTTGAGATAGATAGTGAACTTGAGGTAGCTAACTAGCTAACAAGGAGGATGACTTTGGCACAATATGTGCAAAAGTTTCCCTTATGTATCAGTGTGGATAGCCATGATGAACAAGGTTGCAACTCTAAGCTAAGTTTGAGTAATTTTCTTTGCTACTTTTGTGCGGTGTTCGGATCTCTATTTAGGCCACAATGAATTGCTGCTACAACATCATGTTGGACGCATAATTTGGATGGTCGAGAGGGCTTGTAAAACATCTCTAGCTTAGAAACAGTTACTCCAAGGAGAGAGGTAGATAAAAAATAGTGTCTTCGTTTCTAGATAGCTCAGATCACTTTTTGTTGTGATACAAATAATTGTAGGGTATTTTGAGGAGTTTTCTTACACCCAAAATAATTCTTTGGAAGTCTAGAAAGGAGATCAAAACAAGAGAATGTCTTTGGAGAAGGGAAATATAGTTGGGAGTAGTTATTTAGGGTTGATGGTGTGGCCTAACCGTATCTCGAGAAGCTTAGATCTTTAGGACAAGAGGACCAAGAGTGTGTTGGAAAGAAAGGTATGTGTATCCTCTTGTTGATTTTGATTTGCTAGTCGAATCATAGGTCTAGGTTGCAAAGTTTGGTATTGGACACATGTGGACTATTTGAGGGAAGTGTGAGATTGGACCAAGTTGGCACTAAATGCATCACCATTGAAGGACTAATGTGACTACCAAATGAAGCGTAGATTGACGCAGCTTAAGGTTTGATCAATGAGGAAGAGAATTTGTACAACCCAAGTTCATTGTGGAAGAAGGAAGTTCAATTTAATTATTTATTTATTTTGTTTAAAGTTTCATTGTTCATTCATTACCAAGATCAATTTATTTAAAAAAAATATCACCATTTTATAATTTTTTCTACACTCCCAATTGTTTTCTGTAAATTTCTTTAAGAAGAGAGAAAAAAACATAAGAAGAAAATAACCATAATTGCACTAGACATACCTCACATAAAACCATATCCATAGCTATCTTGATGTATTAGAGAGAGGGAAACTCCCCTCTGTGAAAATAGATACAAATCTTGTCAATATAGTTTTTGATTGTTTACAAATAATAATATAACTTACATATAAATAAACAAAAAATTACAAATTGTAATTCTAAATCATCTTCACTCTCCATCTCCATGAAAATACATTAGAAAATAGGTATTAATAATAAATAAAGAGAAAAATAATTACATTGTTAAAATTTTGAGAATTAATTTACAATAAAATGGGGAAAAGAATAAAATAAATTCTATGACATTATTATATGCAATGAAAAGAATTAAAATAGCTTTCACCTAATATTTATGGAGACTTAAATTGAAAGTGTAAACAAAAGAGATTCTAGAAATTTAAAAATAAACCTAAATAAAATTTAAATAGACTATTAAATTTTCTTAAACCCTTTAAATAAAATTCAAACTCAAATATAAAATCTACAAACAAAAAAATGACATGGAGCTATCAATCTAATATCATCAAATACACCCAATAAATCATCATAATGCAATCCCTAAAACATTTTATTAATATGAATTTAATAAAACAAAAAGAAAACAATAATAATTAATGGAAAACTCACTGGCAATTTCTGAGAACCCATCCTCCAATAATGGCCAATCACAAGTAGACTATCTAGGCAGGAAGTTAAAAGTGGCAAATTTGAATTCCTTCGTTCTCATTTGCTGTAGCCCATCTGCACCCGAGCCACCATCTCTTCTGTTCTTCATTCCACCAAATTATATGAATTTATATTGAATTTTTTAAAATCAGCATGTCATAGTCTTATTAGGCGTGTTGTACAACTTTTGAATTTTCTGATGACTTGAAGGTGATGAGTGATGACGGGAGGTGTTGAGAAACTACTGATGTTGGAAAAATACTAGGGCTGGAGTAATTAGTTTGAGGCACTCAGAAAAATTCATCCGTTGTGGTCCTGACTCTATCAGTTGGGCGAGTGTGGACCAGAGTAAACATTTATTTACGCCGAAGTCAAAGTTCATGTTGGTTATTATTGGCAACATGAATTCACTTTAACATCTATTTAATATACAATATGGAAGACCACTAAACAAATTATCTACAAACTTGATACAAATAACTTCTATGATGGTTTTAAGCATGCATAGTATCCAAAGCAAGAGATACACTTCAAATGAATTGAATGCTTTCATTAACTTATCCATGGTAAATTTAATAATATTTCACTTATTTTGGTAATTGACCATGACATCATGAATGACAAAGCTCTTTTTTTGTAACAACCACTATACTATTCAATGTGTATTTGAAAATCAGATTCTTTTATAATTATTTATAATTAATATATTCTTTTTTCCTTAGGAAAAATAATAATTTTATAATGACAAGAAAATTACATGTTGTAGATGTTGATAATGCATTAAATCGTGCCAATCAAAAATGGTGATCACAGAGACCAAAAATATAACTCCAAAATGGTGGTAAGCATGTTACCCTTTTCTCCATTTATTCTTTTTAACCTTTGTCCATTCTCCCTAGGAAGGAGTGGCCATTACAAGTTCTAGTTGGGTCCCTTCATTCATCCTTGGATTTTCCTTATCTGAATCTGAAATTTTAGATACATGATGAAATTTTGAGTCCCTTGTCTTCATTTATACAATGAATCCCATCTCCCACCTCGATGTGTTTGGTGGAGTTTCTAAAACTTGATGAATAGGGCTCCCCTTTTCTACATTTTCTTGTGTATTTTGGTCTTCTTCATTGGTAGGAGGATCCAATTCTTCATAATCCTCTTCTTCATCAAGAAAAATCTGTGACAATTTCCATCCCTTCAGTTGCTTTCTTGTTTTCTTCTTCCTTTGAGGCACTTTCTTGGCATGAGGACATGAATTTTGTGGATGTCCCATTTTTCAGCTTATTTGACATCTAAATGTTGTGTTCCAAAAATCTAGGAACTGTGTCGAGAATTTCTTGTTGTGTGTCAACAAAATATGATCTGACAATCCTTTGTTTAATTCTACCTCCACATAAATTATGGTGATCGTGTAGATTTATTAATTAAATATTTGGGCATATTTCTTTATATATCACCCTAATATGTTCCCAATCGCTTCTATCACTTTATGGAGCCAAAAATATAAGGGTACATTATGCAATCTAACCCAAACTGACATTCAAGATACTACCATTATATTGGCGTTGAAATCTGGGAACCAAGGGATGACAAAAAGTCCTGCAGAGCCCCAAAACCATGGATCCTCTTGCAATATAGATTCACAATCCTCTCACGATGTAAATTTTGCTATGAAAACACCCATGGAGCAAAGGTGCATCTCACAATTTATTGTCCAATTTGTGAATATCCAGTGGAAAAGATCCACTAGTTTTGGCCAAAAACTATTGAGTCTGCATAATACTACTTGAGATTCATATTTTGTGCAAAAATCATTTGTTTATGGTACACTTACAATCATTACTTGGATTTGATTTAGTTGTTCCACTATGAAGGGGTTGGGTATATTGTGTTTCTAATCTAGTGTTGTCGAGGCAACAAATTTGGATTTGAGGATATATATGAACTAAAAGACTCCATTTTCTCACCCTTGATTCGAATATGTTCCTTTGTGAATACTAGATCCAAACACTCCCTGTGTGCCCTTTGAATTTCTTGGTCGAGGTGATCCTCCTCGGAGCCTCAAGTTTAATATGATGGTGGATGATGGGAGGATGTTATAATCTTGTAACATCACATCTTCCTACATGGATTTTCCTGTGAACATCAGAATTTGTAAGAGCATTGTGATACCCAGAGTGTGCATGGTATTGTGCTTTAAATGTTTGACGTTCTCTATGTCCCGAACCCAAAATAATATTGATTTTCCATGTGGGGATTTGATAAAAAATTGGAAGGCTACCAGATCAAGTGCCCATACTTTACAGTCATACAGATCTTCAGCCAAATAAATGAATAAGTTTGGAGATGAAAAGAGGGAGAGGGATTTCTATGGTAGTATTAATTTCATAAGTGATGGCCAAATCACTGAACTCACCCACTTTGATGGAGGAAAATTATGATATGGAAAAATGTGAAGGAAACTCTCCATATATAATGCTACTCCTCCATTTCAACAACCTAATGTACTTAGGGGATTGGGAATATCCAGATCTGGGATCTTTAACAACAAACCTATGAATATATCCAGATGTGTTTGAGGTGGAACATTCACTTTCGTAGACAAAATTTTGCCTCCAAATCTGATCAATATTTCTATTTTTACTAAGAGAAGACAATTATAATATTTCTATATTCAATCTTCTGTGATCCATACTGAATTAAGAAAAATATTTCAGTAGAAATCACATAAGAGACATTTTTGGCCCATGTGTTTCGAACCAACAAATCTCGTTCATTGTTTTGGTACTTATGATGAACCACACTTGCTCGTTCGAAATGTGTTCGCCAAAAATTTCTCTTATCTGATTTCTACCAAAAGACATTGCTTAAGTTATAATATTTCTACTCCATACTTGCCTTAATCCTACACAAGTTCATTCCCAACTAATGCATGAAGTTATAAGATTTCTGCTCCATACTCGCTTTAATCCCACACAAGTCCATTCCCAACTCATGAATGTGACTTCCTTCACTTCCATCTATGCCATTCTATACGTACAGGGTGAGAAGATACTCTACATCGACAATATGGTGAATGATACTACCAATGGCCTAGCCTATCAGTCTCCGTCGTCATGCGGGAGACTGAAACCAATATTAAATCCATTCAAAAACTCCATTATCAGACCCGCGAGCAGTGAGATCATTCCCTAGCGATGACATAGAAGGTGGATTTGATGTTTGAAGAAACCCAACCACATAAGTAAAGAGAAAACACTAAGAAACCCTAGCCATCACACCAGGCTCATCCTCTTGACACGGTTCCCCTTTCAATCTTTAATTTGTTTCTTTAAATAATATATTCTTAACTTTCATTTTAATCATTTTTTTTATTTGATTCAATGATTGTAAGTTCATAATCAGTGTATTAATTAATTAATTTTTTATGGTACAAAATGGGTGAAGTTTATACCTTGTTAAATCTATTTAGTATAAAATCAAAATTTCACAAATATGTTTAGTCAATAAATTTTATAGATACAAATGACCATGACAATACCACACGTAATAATGACTATGGATTTTCCTTGTAAGAATCATCACTAGATTTTGTATGTTTGAAAATCACAAGTTTTCATTATTTTTTTAATCAATATATACTTTTAAAAAATACAAATAATCAGAACATCATAGGTGACTATGAGCATGCATATTCTTTTAACCACAATCATTCAATGTAAAATTAAAAATATATCCAAGAAAATAAACATAAAATTTAAAAATTAATTTACAAATGGATGTTTTCTGATGATAGAATTTTAAATGTATGTGGTTTTAATTTATGCTATGTATTTTTGTTGTGCTTTTGTTTGCCTGTGATTGTTTCTTTGGGTATAATATTTTTACACATATTTAATATCATATACAAAAATTACTTTTAGAATGAGTAGAACGTGTGAATTAACTTATTAATCTTTAAATTGTTGTTTAATTTGATAAAATCTTATTTTTTCAACATCATTAATGAATTTGAATTTTTATAAGCACCACTATCCAATGCACAATATTTTTATAAGTGTTTTTTATTACTATGTTTTTTTATAGTTAGTTACAGGTTGATGTTTTGTGATGATAAAATTTTAAATGTTTGTGTTTTTATTTTATGAAATGTATGTGTTTGTTTCTTTATGCTCTTTTTATGTGTATAATTTTAGAACACAAAAAATTATTTCATTAGAATATCCCATATGGAAGTCCATTGCCCAATTTTTCTATTGACTTGATACAAATCACCTCTATGATGATTTACACACATAAAATATAATATGGAAGAATTATAGTCCGAATTAATTGAATGTGTATTAAACTATACATGTTCAAATTAGCAATTAGTTTAACAAAATTTCATTTATTTTTTCAAATGACCATAACATCATGAATGGTTATGGATTTTTCGTAGGTATCACTATTCAATGCATCTTTCAGAATGATTTTTAACCAATATATATTGTTAATTAGTAACGAATCGACGTTTTGTGATGGTAAAATTTTAGATGTTTGTGTTTTTATTTTATGTAATGTATTGGTTTGTTTCTTTGTGTTTGTATGTCTATAAATTCTTGAACATAAAAAAACTTTTATTAGAATAACTTGATACAAATAAATTATATGATAATTTTAAGAATGCATAGTATCCAATGCAAGAATTACACTTCAAATGAATTGAATGCTTCCGTAGCTTATCTATGCTCAATTTAATAAAAGTTCACCTATTTTGGTAAATGACCATGACATCATGAATGAAAATGTATTTTTTTTTGGTAACCAACACTATTCAATGTGTGTATTTTAAAATTACAATTATTTTAAATTAATATATTCTTATAATTAATCACAATTTTATATTTTATTGTAGAATTTCAAATGTTTGTGATTATATTATATTTTTTGTATATGTTTGTGTTTGTGCGTATATAATGGCTTTACCCATACATAAAGATCGTATATAACAATTACACTTTAAACGAGTTGAATTTGGGTATTAACTTATTTTATGTGCAAATTCATATTCAATTTAATAACATCCCATTTATTTCAAAAAATGATCATAACATTTATAAATTAACATATATTTCAATAATAAAAATAACTATAATATCACAAATGATTATGATGATAGATTTTTTGCAAGAAGAACTACTCAATACATTTATCATAATTAGCAAGAAATTATGTACTTTAGAAATTAATTAGCTGGAAATTGATGCTTTATAATGATATAATGTTAAAATATGTTTTTCATTTTTAATATGGGTTTATTTGTTTTCTTATTTTTTACTTTTTTGTGTCATGATTTTACAGATACATAATATCATAATATTATACGAAAACGAGGAAAAAGTTCAACCTTATATTTTAACTCACTTATGTTCAATTTAATTTGTTTGAAAATATTTTAATCAAAATATATTTCAAAAATACAAACATGGAGTTGAATTTTTATCCTTTGATTTATATTTGTGTTTAATTTAATAAAATCATTTTCAAAGCAAAGACAATTATTTTAAAAAAATATAACTTTATTTTTTAAACATGCTAAATATGTCTTTTGAAGGTGCTTATGTTTCCTCTAATTACAAAATTGAATTGTAATAAGAATTGGTAAATTTATATTATGACCTTCTTAATTGAATATTCAATTTCCCCTAACAAGTGAAAGTGCATCAAGTGGTGTGACATATGACAATGTGAACATTTATTTTTATTAATATACAAGAAAATTTGTCTTTTTGTGTTATGATTCTTGAAAAAATATTAAAGGTTTAAATGTGATATTGGACTTCTAATTCACACAAAATGGGTTACGCCCAAGAAGAGGAAAGATAAAAAGTTCAAAAAAAATTCTCCTTTTTTTTTGTAAGCTGGGGAGTTACCATTCTCTATTATCAAAAAAAGAAAACCAATACAATCTTAAGGTGATCTCAACCTGCCCCGAAGGGAAACCAGGTTTATTGACCACCTATAGTTTTTGATTGCAGACCAAAAATAAAATGTTTTCATACTATCTTTCCATGCTTTGTAAACATTCATCCGGTAACTAGTAACATTGACAACTAGCTGCAAATAAGTCTTATCATAATTCCTATGCATATCTAAGGAAAAAATAAAAATTTACATTTTCTATCTATATCAGAAAAAACATGCCTATCTTCATTGAGTCCCAGCGTCCTCATGCTGCTCCTTTTCCTTCCTGACCACCAGGCCATTCACCTCTAGCTGCTTCTGAAGATCCTCCAGCCTTTTGTCTTGCATGAGCAGGGTGATCAAGATGTTCCTCATCTCTTTCTTCAAGTTGGGGATGCCCTGTGACAATTCAACCATCTCTAAGGCTATCTGTTCCATGGATTTGGCCATAAGTCTTTTCATGACCCAATAGAGGTGCAGGGATTGCTTATACAGAGTCATTCTGCCTCGGGTATGGCCTGGGTCAGGCATAAGATCCATCCAGTCCTCCATTTCTTCCTCTGATTGAGCTTGAATGGCCTCCTCCTCCCAGTGCTCTATTATTCTGCAAATTTTTGGGTTTGTTCATTCATTATAGGCCCGATCTGCTATTCGAACTCTTGTTTCTATGGTTCTCCTCCCCTGTCTACCTTCTACACCCGTGCTGGTCTCCCTGTCTTCTGCTGCTCATTCCCGACAGCATCTACCCCTCCTGCTTCTCCCTTCTACGATTTCTCACCTGCTTTGACCTCCTCGACCACAGCGGCCTCGCCCTCATCCTCGCCTGCCTTTCCCAACCTCGACACCCGACTCCTGTTCATCTTCAGATTCCTTCCAGCCCCTTTTCGTAACTTTGTTTCCGATACCCTGCTCATTTTGGCCACGTTTGTCAATTCCTTCCGCTGCCATTTCCAATTCGTCTTCCTCGGCTTCACTATCATCCTCGGACACTTCATATACCGGGATGTAAAATTGCTCGTGGTCCTCTTCCATTTTCCCCTTGCCCTTTACGTCCTAGCTTGCTCAGCTCTGGTCCCCATCACCAGCGCTACTTCGCATCCATCTCCCCGCCACTCTGCTTCCTTCCACTGCCATTATTTCTCTATTCTTTGTCCCCGATCTATGTGCCCCTGCTCCTTCCATCCTGCTTCCTACGCTGTGCTTTCTCCTATCTATATCTTGTCGTTGTTCTCCTCTCTCGCCAGTTTCCCTGCATGCGCTATCTCACGTCCCTCTACGCCACCGTGCCTTCCTTATACCTCCCTTCTTAATGTCCTCAGGCTCCACCACCCTGTCCATTCTGCTGTCCCCTGTCCTCTCGCGATCATTTCCCCGGCCTTTGTCTAACATCCTGACAACACCACCATCATTCACCCTCCCCCTGCTATCCTTTCACTCCAGTCTATGATCCATCACACCACTCCTACTACCTATATCCATCATACTTCGAAACCTGGCGGTGTTGTCCATCCTTGCACACCTTCGTGTCTTCATTACTCCACCTGCCAACCTCCTCAACCCGATCAGGTGAAAAAAAAAATCTCCTTTTTGCTAGAGTTAAATTTTCGGTTTTGCAGACTACCAAGAAAACACATGATTCAATAAAAAGTTTCATGTGTGAAACTCACTTAAAATGATTTTTGGAGATAAAAGGAGTTGGACAAAATATAAAGGTATATTCGGAAATAATTATTGTACTCATACCCAAAAAGTAGCAAGATGTTGCTAAGGGTCAAGAAAATGTAAATTGGAAAATGACTACTATTTGTTCTCCTGGGAAGTAGGAGTTAGAGCTTTGGGGAAGGCACATGGAAACATAGTTCTTGGTTGAAGGAATGCAATAGCCTTTGATCTATTTCCATCAAGAAAAGCTTAGATAAGTATATTCTAAAAAATAATACACTTGAATGTGTGCAAAGATGCAAGAGGATATTATATAATAAATTAAATAAGCTTGTTTGGATGGATAAATATATAAGCGTGCACAAAAAATAATACATTTGAATGTGTGCAAAGATGAAAAAGGATATTATGTAATTAATTAAAGAAGCTTGTTTGAATGGATAAATATACAAAACATGCACAATAACCCTTATTCACCTGTAAAAATATAGTTTGCTGTAAGCTACTACAGAGAAGAATTATTGCAGGTAAGAAAAATAAATTTATACGTAATTTAACTTGTAGAAAAATAAATGTATACCTAGTTTAGCTTGCTATAGGTAAAAGCACTAGAATCATATCAATTGGCCATGGAAAAAGCAACCTTGGGTAAAGAAATATTAGGGCCTAAAGTAAAACCTTCTCAAACTCCCATGACAAGGGTTCAACATGCCTCTTGCCTAATTTGCATATGCTCTTGTTCAATGAAAACGATAGTAATAGTAAATTATATACAATCATTATTTAGAAACAAAATATATAGAGTTGACGTGAATATCTAATGTGTACCCATAGAATATAAATAGAACAAATACTATAGTATTTTAAACTTTTGATGGAATCACTTCATTACACATAGTAACAAGTAAATAGATTGTATAAATTTTTCTTATGAATAAAAAGAAAGTTTTACATTGTTGGGGCTATAAGAGAGACAAAACTATTTTCTCATAATTAAATATTCTCACTAAAAAAGAGAGGGTAAATCCCTTGAATTGAAACTGATATACATGCATTGTTTCAAGTGTCGGGCATTTTGGGAAAATCACTAGCTAGATAACGGTATTATTTACACTCAAACAAAATCAAATTTCCTTGCAGCTATCATCAAGAAAAAATTGCAACTGACATTGAAACCCTGTAAAGAGGAAGCATTGGATAAGTATTTGAAGGCCAAAGCATAGGCGAAAAAGCGTGCATGAATTTTTACCTGAAACAATGTCACAAGATAACCCAAGTTGGTCATAGATTAACCAACACATGCAAGAAAGGAATTCCTTTATTTGGATTGTAATAACTCTAAATTAATCAAGCAAAGAATGTTATAGAGGGTTTTGACATAAGTAGAGTCTAACCTTAGTAATATAGATGACATCCTTCAACCCGATACTTTGTTGTAAAGGGAATAACATTAGTATTGTACATATATGTTTGTACAAAGAAAAATTATATCGAGATGAGAATCGAGTTATGTTTTGATCATAGACTGAAAATTCTAGAAATATTGTAAAATATTGGAAGGAATTCCATGTATTAAGTTTAGTTCATTTTGAAACCATTGAGAAAAAAAGAAATTATGTTGAGATCCTTTGAGGGAATCATAACCAATGTCTTATACATCACAACCACAAAGTTAGAAGTAAAAACATACAATAATATACCAAATATGCAATAATGGCTATACTATAAAAAACATAAGTGAATGTAGAGGAACCAAAGACCTTGTGATGGATTACCAAAGGATTTCATCCATACCACATTTTACAAGGAGTATTTTTCTAGGAGCATGAGATGGAAATAAGTTTTTCACATACATTGCACATAGAATCACATCATCACAAAACATCAATGTTCAATTTTTGAAAATCCTCATTGAGCAAACTATATTAATTATAGTAATGTTCATTCTTTCAACTACATATTTTGTTGAGAATTCTATGGAACTATGCTATGATGTTGAATCCCATGCTTGTAGATATTTTTCGATATTCATTAGAGTAAATTATCTTCCATTAACAGTATGAAGAGAGCCAATATGTGATTATTCTTCATATCCAATCCATACATGAAATTCCTTAAAAGTTTTGAAAGCTTGAGATTTACTTCTCAATAAATACATGTTATGAAACCAACCCACAAAAAGACATAAAACATAAATCAACACATTAGAAATAAGCCTCTTTTAGGGGGAAACCTCCTTTACATTACACATGAAAAATTCTTCGATGATACAATTGACAAGTTGTCCTTTCTTTATATAAGAGTCTAATGGGTCATGATATAATCAGATCTTATATAACAATATTAATGTAAGCGCACAATAATAATAATAATGGGTTTCTATGGGGCACAATAATAAAAATATGGGACTACATGGGCACAAAAATATAATAAGGTGGTTGTATTAATAGCAATAAGGGGTTACACTGGTAGTATAGGGACCTAACAGTACACCTAAAACATTCCAATGTAATCATCAATACAATTCTTCATACATTTATTTTCATTAGCACAAGGAAAATGCATAAGACCACACAAATTTAAATATATATGTCCAACTTTTCTACATGAATAAACAGGTCTTGCTAGCAAATGTGAACAAGGAACAATAGATTTCTTATACTCCTAGCGAATGTTTCCAATGTAAATAAGCCCAATAATTTTCCATGTAGTAGACAATTTTGTTTGGGGCAATATTTAGAGTGGGTTAATATTCCATTGTTTTTCAAAATAAAAGATAAGAATAGTTGTCAATTTTGACATTTTTTTAATTTATTTTGTCCACGTTTATACTTTAAAACTATTTTAACTTCAAAATCATTAGAATTCTCAATATTTTTACAAAAATATCATTAAACACTTTATATTATGAATATTATGGGGTACTAATGTTAGAC
>APFE031351340.1:0-14402 GCA_000404065.3 Pinus taeda
CTTATCTTTCTTTTTGGATGTAATATGATCATTTATAGATCGAATTGTCTTGTGAAGGAGATTTTTGCATGGAAAGGCTTTTGGTATTCACGAAGTGATTCCTATTGGAAATGTGTGAGTTTATTGTCACATTTTGTTCCATTTTGCATGTTATATTTCTGAAATTAGGTCTTCTATGAATGCCATATTAACAAATGCAATATATTTTCTTGAAATCTTGATCCTTGATGGTGTGTAAAATTTGTTTTGCAAGAGTCCATCAAAGGAACTTGATTCATGCATCCTTTTACATCAAAATATTCCGTATAGTGAAGTCACTAGTTATTTCTAATTGAAGAAATTCAATCTTTCACCCTCTTCATCCACGGCCCTCTGTCATTGACCTTTCACTAATTGTCTCCATTGCCTAACTAGATAAAGGCTCTAAACTAATAGGTGTTCATGATTACAAATCTTCCTTAGGTATTCATGATTATAAATCTTCCTTTCTTCTTTAATTTCATGGTAACTAGGGTTGGCTTGGGTTTAGCTTAAAAGATACATTTAATCACAATTTTATTTCCATACGTTATTGCCCTATTGGAAGGGATTGCATTTAATAAATAATAAAAGGAAAAATCTAGCATTAATTGAATATTTTAACCTTAAAATTAGGGTTGATGTCTTGGTATTTATTGTTGTCATATGCATTTTCATCCATTTGAAACTATTGTTTACTTAACCCTAGCTTGCCTCGTTCATATCCTATTGTACTTTGATGATCTTATTCCTTATAGGCTATTTTCTAGAGCTATTATATCCCATCGTGGTCCTTAAATCTGCATATCTCACAAACCCTAACTTAAATCAATGGAAATATCAAATTGCATGAACTACTATAGAATAATCTCCAACTATCCCAGACTAAAATGTGCCAAATACATAAGAGGGCGGTCCATGCCTGGGTATAAGAAAAATGTTTTTCTATGCATGGGACAACCGTTATAACATGAGAAACACTTTATATAGAAAGGAGTGATGAAACTAAGGCTCCCCTATATCATGTGTATTGGTAGATCCACCTAACGGCCCTTGCATACCTACCCAAGTCATAAACGACCAACATGGTGTCAAATCAATGTCACCAAAAGATAGTAAGATAGGAATGTAAGAGAGAGGACTATCTTGAAGATGGTATTCAACAGACAATCTCATCGACTGCAAAGGGACTAGATATACCACCTAGGCTAAACACTTCAGAGAACTCATTCAAGCATGGCCCAATATAATACATGAATACAAGGAGGGCAACACTTTCGGATCAAGTAGTGAATTATGATTAAAATCAAATGTGTTAAAATATCCTCTAGTTATGCCTAGAGGTAAGGGGTTAACGTGATCAAAACCTACACTTACACAATCGCTTGCGATACAGTACAAGAGCTTATTTATACCACGCCATTATAAAAATGAGAGTCATCTTGGAGATGCCAACAAGCTAAATTTGAATATTTCCTTACAATTTTATAGGGTTACCTTGAGGAGTGAAGGTGACACCAACTCTCTAGGAAGAGAAAGAGATAAACAAAAGAAAGAGGAGAAAATGAGGGAGGCAGTGACATTGTTGATGCACCACTAAATACAAACGGTGGAAATGGCTATGCAAAGAAAGACAGGGCATCAAAGGTGGAAGAATTCTTGAAATACCTATGCATTTTCAGCTATATGAAACTATTCTTTACTTAACCCTAGCTTGACCCCTTTATAGCTTATTGGACCTTTGCCGATCTTATTCATTATAGGATATTTTCAGGAGCTGCTATATACCATCATGTGCCTTAAATTTGCATATTTTACAAACCCTAATTTAAATCGATGGAAATATGAAACAACATGAGCAACTATTTAATAATCTAAAAGATTCCTACAGTTAAATGCGTCAAATACATAAGAAGGGAGTCCATGCTTGGGTACAAGATAAATTTTAATATTCCTGATGGAAAATTTAAGTGGATAACAATAACATGGGAGGAGGATCCATGCCTGGGTATAAGATAAATGTTTCTCTATACATGTGGAAACCCTTATAACATGAGAAACACTTTATATAGAAAGGAGTGATGAAACTAGGGCTCCCCTAGATCATGTGTATTGGTAGATCTACCTAAAGAGAGGTCTATCTTGAAGATGGGTATTCAAAAGACAATGTGATTGACCTCAAAGGGCCTAGATATACCACCTAGGTTAAACACTTTATAGAACTCATTCAAGCATGGCCCAATATAATACATGAATACAATAAGGATAACACTTTTGGCTCAAGTAGTGAATTATGATTAAAATCAAATGTGTTAAAATATCCTTTAACTGTGCCTAGATGTAAGGGGTTAACATGATCAATACCTACACTTACACAAGTGCTTGTGATACATTACAAGAGCTGATTTATACCATGCCATTATAAAAATGAGAGTCATCTTGGAGACGCCAACAAGCTAGATTTGAATATTGCCTGACAATTTTATAGGGTTACCTTGAGGAGTGAAGGTGACACCAACTCTCTAGGAAGGGCAAGAGATGAAAAAAGAAAGAGGAGAAAATAAGGGAGGAAGTGACACTGTTGATGCACCATTAAAGACAAACGGTGGAAATGCCCATGAAAAGAAAGAAAAGGCATCAAAGGTGGAAGAATTCTTGAAATACCTGTGCATTTTCAGTATTTTGAAACTATTGTTTACTTAACCCTAGATTGCCTCCTTCATATCCTATTGGACCTCTGTTGATCTTATTAATTATACTCTATTTTCAAGAGCTACTATATACCATCATGTGCCTTAAATTTTCATATCTTACAAACCCCAACTTAAATCAATGGAAATATGAAACAACATGAGCAGCTATTTAATAATCTCAAAGAGTCCTACACTTAAATGTGCCAAATACATAAGAAGGGAGTCCATGCTTAGGTATAAGATAAATTGTAATATTCTAATGGAAAAATTAAGTGGATAACAGTAACATAAGAGGAGGGTTCATGCCTGGGTATAAGTTAAATGTTTCTCTATACATGCGACAACCTTTATAACATGAGAGACACTTATATAGAAAAGAGTGATGAAACTAGGGCTCCCCTAGATCATGTGTATTGGTAGGTCCACCTAAAGACCCTTACATACCTACCCAAGTCATAAATGACCAACATTGTGTCAAATTAATGTCACCAAAAGATAGTCAAATAGGAATGTAAGAGAGGACTATGTTGAAGACGGGCATTCAAAAGACAACGTGATCGACCACAAAGGGTCTAGATATACCACCTAGGTCAAACACTTCATAGAACTCATTCCTCACTAAGAGGGAGTGTTGATTTCTGGTAGCATCGAATGTGCTCTAAGACTCAAAATTTGAAGGGAGGCTTGGACACATGTATTCCAGAATACCTAGAAATCGTTTTGGGAAATTCCACTAAGAGACATTTTTGTTAAAATAATTAATTATTTTTAATGGATGCCTAAGTCTAAACTTAGGAAATTAAAATAATTAAAGGGTATTAATCAAACTAAGCGCGAAAATTCTAGAAGAAGAAGGAGATCGAGTCCAAATGATCTGAGCCATTCATTAGAATCTAATATGGGCCATTGATTACTCCACTGGAGGATTATAAGAAGGACTTTGATGGGTATTTGGAAAACACATCAGAGAGAGATCAAGATATCGATTTTCTCAGAAAGGGAAGTGTAAAATTTTCTAGAGAATTGATCAAGGTGATTTCTTGTAGTGAGAGGAAGGGATAGTAGACTGGAGGAAGCTTTCTAGATCCGTGGAGTGCAAGGTAGAGACGAGATTCAGTGCAAGAAGTCGAGGTGTGAGACTGGAAGGCCTCGAGATCAAATTTCCAGTAAGTAGGAGGTCAGGATAGGGATTGACGCAGAGCCCAACCAGAGTGATGCAGTTCTACATAGGGTTGACGCAGAAGCTGTGCAGAGGCAGCATAGGCCCGATCAACAAGCCCCTGATCAGAATCGAATCTCCTAGAACAGTGTGAGACTTCTCTCACTAATCCTTTTGCTAATTTCTCACTGTATCGGATATCCAGTTGGGCATCCAACGAATTGTATCCAAAAAACTATTGCTTAATAATACAAGCCCTCAGCTGGTGCTATGGTTTTCCCGCATTGGGTTCTTCTGGGGACATTTATCCAAAATAACAATGTCATGTGTTGTCTATTTCTTTCTTGCTTAATTTCTTGTTTCCGCATTTAATTTAATTGGTGAAGACTACAGTCTATTAGTTTCAATATTTGTTGTCGGATGCAGTAAATAATTTGTTCAGTAATCTAATAAATAGAAGATACTTAATTAGTTACTGCAGTAGAAATTTGGGTCTCCAAATTTTCACAACACCAACTCTCTACGAAGGGAAAGATATAAACAAAAGCGATTGGAGAAAATAAGGGAGACAATGACACTGTTGAAGCACCATTGAAGACAAATGGTGGCAATGCCCATGCAAAGAAAGTAAGGTCATCAAAGGTGGAAGACTTCTTGAAATACCTATGAATGTAGTAGGCAATAACGACAAAATGTATCTAACTATGGTGCAAGTGTTGTGAGGACAAGTGAAGCACCAAGAAAGATGAGATCTAGAAAAACTAATATAACAACAAATGCTACAGGAGGCAACACTAGCATGCAACAGGAAAGGGGATGAGGTTTGACGATGCTAGTGAGGTATCAATGAAGGAAGAAATCCTTAACACCAGGTCATAGCTAGGGAAGGAAAGACAAAATGAGAATGAGTCACTTGAGCTATCCCACTTCATTATTTGGCTACAACGTAGACTACCCATCAAACCTTCTTGCTGGGAATTACACATATTCTCAATTGTTACTAATTCTTCTACCATGAATTTCTTAAACGCATAAGAATTATTTCCGCAAAAGGTTCCATTTCCATAATTCAATTCAATGTAGCCATGTTATGACAGAAAGAAGCCTAACTACCATGGAGAGAGGATATTAGCTAGTATATGAAAATAAATGTCAAAATGCAATATAAGAAAACAATACCTGTACTTACCTAATAGTTTTACATGCAATGCTAAAGCTATAACACCCTCCTCCCACCTTTACCCAAGCTAACCGGTCCACTAGGGTAAACATGTGATGAAGTGTTACTATGATATGGTTCAACTCACCAGGTATAGTTAAGGAAGTGGAATCGACTAAACGAAACCAAACTGACCTTCCTACAGAACCACAAAACCTTCAAGAGTAGCCCAACCCCTCCAGGTGTCCAACCCCTGAGAGAACTTGATGTTTTGTAGAACTAGATCCCAGTCGCTCCTATAACAAGCCTTCCCTGCGACTCAGACCCTCCAACTGCTCCCATAGAAAGGTCTCCATGCGACTGTGGCCTTTGTCAAGCAGTGCTATGCCAGCAACCCCGGATTCTGAGCCACTTTTTTAAGGCTAGGACTCAGGCCTCCACCTAGGATTTCATGAAACTTCGAGAAATGATAAATAACTTTGAGAAAAGGATACTAAAAAAAAAATTGAACAAGGGCTTGATTAAGGCACTGATCTACCAAAAGGTGATCACCAAAAATCACATTTTTTCACCTTCTTCTAGGTCCAGCTAAGTTGGGGCACCTAGTGCATCAATTTACCGAAAAGTTAGCCCTCCAAAAAGTTCAATCTTCTAAGGTCTCCTGTGCCGGTGTTTCCTCAAGCTCTCCTCCAATTTTGAAGCCATTCCGTCGGTGCATTTGGGAGAAAAGCCAAGCCCTAGCTTTGGGATCAAACTTCATAGGATCAAACCAACACCTTCAAGTGAAAATTGTTTATTTGTTCCTCTCCCCACCTTGTCTAGGTTAAGAACATCATTGGTACTTGTACTCATTCCCCCTATCCTAGACCGAGTCCACTTGGTCTCATGTGGCCCAATTCCTTTGAAAGACAATTCTTCAAGAACCATCCGGGATACCAATTACAATAAGGATTTTAGGGATTGGGAATTTCCTTCATAAGTTATATCCCATAAACCTAACCCTTGAATCCTCCTTTCATTTCCCTAGAAGACATTGTACTTTTTTTAGAAAGCAAGCAAGCCTTATCCTTCTAACTCTTCCGGGAAAGGGATTATTTGGGTCACTCCATATCATTTTGATGACTTATCCTTCATCAGGGAATCCATAATATATCGACCCTCCTCCCATTGGTGAAATTCTATAAATAGAAGGGAGCCTTAGCTGAGGTGACAGTGGGCTAAGTCTCCATTTGTTGCCCTTTACCTAGCATTTCCCCTTTAGGAATCCGCTTTAGGTCCCCTACTAGTTTGAGTGGTAACACGGTGCTTGAATTTATTTTAGTTTTTGAAGAAGAAAAAATGCCCAAAATATCTCACTAATAGCATGGTTGCATAGTTCTCATCGATACCTCTTCAATCCTATATTTTTCTTGGAAAAAATCCTCCTGGGTGAAAAGTTATGGCTAGTTGAAAATTAGTATTAATCGGGGTTAAAAATTAAAAGTGAAAACTATAGCACAAACCCAAAATATTAATTTGTAAAACATCGTGCAATTTTCTTGAAGATCCACAATTGGATAGGCAGATCAATGGCCACAAGCACATGTAGTTGTGCATTAGTTAGCATGTTGACGAGGAGCCACCAGAGGTGGCCACTTGTTAGACAAAAATGGCAATTTCAGCTATCTAATGAGCATGTTTTGGGTGACATGTGGCCCCCTCTAGGTATGCCACATGGTTGTTGTGACATTGTCGATGACATTAGAATTTTGACACTTATTGATTCTTGGGTCTAGGTCATATGGGCATGGTCTTATAGCTTATGGAAACGTTGGCTCCGGGTTTAAAAAGTTGGTCTTATGGTCGATTGGTACAACCATGTGACCATAACAAGTCATGCGACAATGAGTAGAATGCAATGGAGGAGCGACGACACATATTCGATCAAACAATGAATGAGTTTTGATATGTTAACTATTTGTGAAAAGTTTGGTAAAATGATCTGATGGTTTGGTTTGAAATCAATGTAATACATGACATGGTTTGGAGTGGTTTTGATTTTTTCCTATTCGTTGTGGAATTTTGGCTATGAATTCATAACGAAGATCTGGTCATGTCAACTCATTGGAAGGGTTTGAAGCCATTATAATTTTGTCGCGCATGTTTTGAATATGGAGTGTAATCTCTTTCATGTGGAGGTCTTGTGAATATATTATGATTTGGTTTCATTACAACCCATCAACAACGTAGCAGAGATCTCATTTATTGAGCGGAGCACGAAGTTTTGGCAAAGGTAGGTTTCGGCAAGAGTTTAAATTTAGAAAGGGAGTTCATATAGAAATATTATATGGTGGAAGCATATAATATAGGTCGAGCCTCATTATTGATCTAGTTATATTTGGTTATGGTTATGTTTAGATAGTTCATGGCTTGTTGCTAATTTTTTTTTAACATAGTCTGGGTTCTATACATCGAATTAATCTCTCAATGCATGCAATCGATTGACACGAGAAATGATTGCACGATGCAATAATAGGGAATCCTGATTGGCTTAGACCTTGCACCATAAGCTGATGTAAGAATGTAACACAATATGAATCATGACCCCACACCAGGCACATGGATACATGGCCTAATAGTACACAAGAGTTGATTCAAATACAAGAATGCCCAAATACAAACACGCATAAGCACCCGATTGCATAATAAATAAAGTACCTTTTGATGAGAAGCCCACCTTCCAACTTGTTCTCTTGGAAGATGAGTGAGGTAAAACATGACTAATGTAGGTGGTAGAGGTATGAATGGCACATCACATTGGCTACTACTAGCTCTCAAGGGCTTCCAGCTATCGGTTCGAAGAGATGAATAAGGAAAAAGTTTCTCCTATGGGCCACTAACATTTGGTGGGCAACAATACCAATGAGGACAAAAATATCTAGCACGCGTATGTTGCTTCTCAAAGAATGAGAGAAGAAGAACGAAAAAGCAAAGGAAAGGAGGCAAAGAAAAAAGAAAGAAAAGTGGAGAAGACACTAGAGTTGTACTAGCAATGTCAGGAACCAAAACTTTAGAGGAGGGATACTCTAGATTGATGATTACGCAATCCTATAGCTGCAGTCTATAGGATGTACCAACCAATGCCAATATTCAAAGGAAGTGATAGGAGAAAGGAGGATGGTAACCAGTCCCATCTAGGTAGAAGTTATCTCAAGTCGGGCCCTACTTGAGACAACAATCTAAAGAGAACCAATCACTAGTGAGGTGACCAAACATATAGGAGACAAAAATTGAATAGGGAGAGAGAGGCAAAAGGAGAAAAATGGAAAAGATTAATGCTCATCATTGCTATGAATGATTAACAGGTTATGTAAGGATTTCCAAATCTAATAAAAAATCCCTCATCCCCAATCTTTGATTCGAAGCAATGTTACATGGATTTATTGTATGCAATAGGCCAGCAAGTGAGTATGAGCAAAGAAAAATGAAATAGGAAGATTTGCAAATGAAATAGGAGATTCAATAAATATCCCTGGCTAGAATTTGATGACTTGTTGGAGTGAGGGGCACCTATGAACCATTTCATCACTTGCTTGATGCAAATTGATCATTCCTGGAGGTTAATCATTTTGGAGAGTTTTTATTCCCACAAGTATGGGTTATTTTGGCATTTTTATTATGCTTTTGATCTATTCTCAAGATCGGCTAACATATTTGTATACTTCTGTAATGACCCTTCCGAAATTAAATTGTTATAGGTTTATTTATTCTACAATTTTGACAATTTGGGAGGTCATGTGACCCATGTGATTTTTGGGAAAGGATTGGGAAGGGAAAAGGGGCTGAAATGTTTTGTTGGCATAGCGTGGGGGCCACCCACATGAGGAAATACGCACCACCTTAGAGGGAAGTTCGAATGACTAAGGAGGGAAAATGAAATTGGTAGTTGGAGAGGGCCCCCATGGGAAAAGAGGCCCACAAATTATAAATAGAGGAGGCTCAGCCTCATTTGGCATCTTTTGGACATATTGACCTCACTCTTAGTTGCTCTGGTTGCGTAGCTAGGTCACCCGCTGTTTAGCACGAGTTCTCCAAGCAGATAACTCACCCTCTCTTCGGTGGACCACGAGTGCCACCCTAGTGAGCTTTCTTTCTATCATTTCGGGAGATTGTAGGTGGATATTTAGAGCTCCCAACACAACCATCATTTAGTCAGCTCGTACTCCAGAAAGACGCAGTAGTGGAATATGCAAGAGATCATTCAATGGCCTTCTCGGGAGCAATTGTCGAAGGAGTTTTGGAGAAGGAAGTACAGGGGAAGACTAGCCTTTAGGAGGACTTTGGGAACACGAGATTTCCATTTGGGAGCAGTGTGATTGCCAGCACTCGGGACCAGCGCAGGAATTGATCACTGGGCAGACGTGGGGGATTTGTGGGTCAGTTGTGGAGCGATTATTTGCCAAGAGAGATAAGGGGAAGTTCAGCGAAGATTATCTCAGCCATTTTGGTGTGTTTTGGAGGGCTTATTATGGATTTATAGGCAGGCCGTACACTTCAGGAATTGGAGGAGGGCGCGACTCTTGTGAGGATGAATTTCCGAGGTCAAAACCAGGCCAAACATTTTCTAGTTTTTGGTGGGTTTTGGTTAAGGGGCTTGGGGCTAATTTTGTAGAATTTTCCCGAGAGATCTGTTGGGGTCAAATAGGGATCCCAACTCAGCCAAAAGCTAGAGGAACTAGGGAGAATTCAAGCTAAAATTTTGACGTCAACATTTAGCCAATTCCTTCATGGGTTGTTCTATGTATTTGGAGAGGCCCGAGTTAATTTCCCAAAATTTTCTGAGCATCGGAGGTGGGGTTTCCTCCAGTACCAAATTTCAACATTTAATTGGTGAAGGCTGCAGTGTATTAGTTTCAATATTTGTTGTAGGATGCAGTAAATAATTTGTTTAGTAACTTAACAAATAGAAAATACTTAATCCGTTGCTATAGTAGAAATTTAGGTCTCCAAATTTTCACAACACCAACTCTCTACGAAAGGAAAGAGACAAACAAAAGCGATTAGAGAAAATAAGGGAGACAGTGACATTGTTGAAGCACAATTGAATACAAATGGTGGCAATGCCCATGCAAAGAAAGTAAGGTCATCGAAGCTGGAAGAGTTCTTGAAATGCCTATGAATGTAGGAGGCAATAACGACAAAATGTATCTAACTATGGTGCAATTGTTGTGAGGACTAGTGAAGCACAAACAAAGATGAGATCTAGAAAACTAGCACAACAACAAATGTTACAAGGGGCAACACTAGCATGGAACAGGACAAGGGATGAGTTTTGACGATGCTAGTGAGGTATGATTGAAGAAAGAAATCCTTAACACCAGTACATAGCTGGGGAAGGAAAGACAAAATGAGAATGAGTCACTCAAGCTATCCCACTTCATTATTGGGTTGCAACGTAGACTACCCATCAAACCTTCTTGTTGGGAATTACACATATTCTCATTTGTTGCTAATTCTTCTCAATGCCATGAGTTTCTTAAACACAGAAGAATTATTTCCGCAAAGGTTCCATTTCCATAATTCAATTCAATGTAGCCATGGTATGATAGAAACAAGCCTAACTACCATGGAGAGAGAATATTAGCTAGTATATGAAAATAACTATCAAGATGCAATATAAGAAAACAATAACTGCTCTTCCCTAAGAGTTTTACATGCAATTCTAGAGTTATAACACCCACCTCCCACCTTTACCCAAGCTAACCGATCTACCAAGTAAACATGTCATGAAGAGTTACTTTGATATGATTCAGCTCCCCAAGTATAGTTAAGGAGGTGGAATCGTCTAAAAGAAACTAAACTGACCTTCCTAAGGAGCTACAAAACCTTCAAGAGCCAACCAACCCCTGCAGGTGTCCAACCCCTAAGAGAACTTGATGTTTTGTTGAACGAGATCCCCTGTTGCTCCTATAACAAGCCTTCCCTGCGACTGAGACCCTCCAGTCGCTCCCATAGAAAGCTCTCCATGCGACTATGGCCTTTGTCAAGCAGTTCTATGCCAGCGACCCCGGATTCTTAGACACTTTTTCAAGGCTAGGATTCAGGCCTCTGCCTAGGACTTCATGAAACTTCCAGAAATGATAAATAATATTGAGACAAGGCTACTAACACAAAAAATTGAAGAAGGGCTTGATTAAGACACTGATCTACCAAAAGGTGATCACCAAAAATCACATTCTTTCACCTTCTTCTAGGTCCAGCTAAGTTGGGGCACCTAGGGCATCAATTTACCAACAAGCTAGCCCTCCAAAAAGTTCAATCTCCTAAGGTCTCCTGTGCTAGTGTTTACTCAAGCTCTTCTCCAATTTTGAACCCATTCTGTTGGTGGATTTGGGAGAAAAGCCAAGCTCTAGCTCTAGGATCAAACATTGCATTATCATCCTCAAGGATGGTATCTTATAGGATCAAACCAACACCTTCAAGTGAAAATTGTTTCTTTGATCCTCTCCCCACCTTTTCTAGGTTAAGAACATCATTGGTTGTTGTACTCATTCCCCCTATCCTAGAGCGGGTCCACTTGGTCCCATGTGGCCCAAATCCTTTGAAAGCCAATTCTTCAAGAACCATCCAGGATACCAATTACAATAAAGATTTTAGGGATTGGGAATTTACTTCATAAGTTATATCCCATAAACCTAACCCTTGAATCCTCCTTTTCATTTCCCTAGAAGACATTGTACTTTGCTTAGAAATCAAGCAAGCCTTATCCTTCTAACTCTTCTGGGAAAGGGATTATTTGGGTCACTCCACATCATTGTGATGACTTATCATTCATTAGGGACTCCATAACATATCGGGCCTCCTCCCATCAGTGAAAGTCCATAAATAGAAGGGAGCCTTAGCTAAGGTGATACTAGGCTAAGTCTCCATTTGTTGCCCTTGGCCTAGCATTTCCCCTTTAGGAATCCCCTTTAGGTCCCCTACTAGTTTGAGTGGTAACAGGGTGCTTGAATTTATTTTAGTTTTTGAAGAAGAAAAAATGCCCAAAATATCTCACTAATAGCATGGTTGCGTAGTTCTCATCGATACCTCTTCAATCCTATATTTTTCTTAGAAAAAATCTTCCCAGGTGAGAAGTTATGGCCAGTTGAAAATTAGCATTAATTGGGGCAAAAATTAAAAGGAAACATTATAGGGCCAAACACAAAATATTAATTTGTTAAACATCATGCAAGTTTCTTGAAGATCCACCATTGGATAGGCAGATCAATGGCCACAAGTACATGGAGTTGTGCATTAGTTAACATAGTTAAAAACCATGCAAGTCTCAAAACAATCCACTGTGTCCTCAACAAATTAAGGTCAGATGAAGGAAATGATGCTTGATGTTTAACCAGTCCAAGCAGACCAATAGGATTATGACACGTGGCAAGGTTATATTAGTAGACGATGTTAGCATGTCGACGAGGAGCCATCGAGGTTGCCACTTGTCAAACAAAAATGGCAATTTCAGCTATCTAATGAGTGTGTTTTGGGTGACACGTGGCCCCCTCTAAGTATGCCACGTGGCTGTTGTGACATTGTCAATGGCATTAGCATTTTGACACTCAATGATTCTTGGGTCTAGGTCATATGGGCATGGTCTTATTGGTTATGGAAACATTGGCTTCGGGTTTAAAAAGTCGGCCTTATGGTCGATTGGGACAACCATGTGACCATAACAAGTCATGCGACTACGAGTTGAATGCAATGGAGGAGTGGCAACACATATTCGATCGAACAATGAATGAGTTTTTATATGTTAACTATTTGTGAAAATTTCAGTACAATGATCTGATGGTTTGGTTTGAAATCAATGTTAGATATGACATGGTTTGGAGTGGTTTTGATTCTTTTCTATTTGTTGTGGAATTTTGGCTATGAATTTGTAACGGAGATCTGGTCATGTCAACTCATTGGAAGGGTTTGAAGCCATTATAATTTTGTCGCGCATGTTTTGAATATGGAGTGTAATATCTTTCATTGGAGGTCTTGTGACAATATTATGATTTGGTTTCATTACAACCCATCAACAACCTAGCAGAGATCTCATATATTGAGTGAAGCATGAAGTTTTGGCAAAGGTAAGTTTCGGCAAGAGTTTAAATTTAGAAAGGGCATTCATATGGAAATATTATATGGTGGAAGCATATAATAGAGGTCGAGTCCCAGTGTTGATCCAGTTATATTTGGTTATGGTTATGTTTAGATAGTTCATGGTTTGTTGCTAATTTTTTTTAACATAGTCTGGGTTCTATACATCGAATTAATCACTCAATGCATGCAATCGATTGACACGAGAAATGATTTCACGATGCAATAATAGGGAATTCTGATTGGCTTAGACCTTGACACATAGACGCACCATAAGTTGATGTAAGCATTTAACACAATATGAATCATGACCCCACTCGAGGCACGTGGATACATGCTCTAACAGTACATAAGACTTGATACAAATACAAGAATGCACTAATACAAACAAGCATAAGCACCCGATTTCATAATAAATAAAGTACCTTTTGATGAGAAGCCCACCTTACAACATGTGCTCTTGGAAGATGAGTGAGGTAACACATGACTCATGTAGGTGGCAGAGGTATGAATGGCAAGTCACGTAGGCTACTAGTGGTTCTCAGTGGCTGCTAGCTATCGGTTTGAAGAGATGAATAAGGAAAAAATTTCTCCTATGGGCCACTCACTTTTGGTGGGTAACAGTACCAATGAGGACAAAAATATCTAGCACGCGTATGTTGCTTCTCAAAGAATGCGAGAAGAGGAATGAAAAAGCAAAGGAAAGAAGGCAAAGAAAAAAGAAAGAAAAGTGGATAAGAGACTAGATTTGTACTAGCAATGTCAGGAACCAAAACTTTAGAGGAGGGATACTCTAGATTAATGATTATGCAATCCTATAGCTGCAGTCTATAGGATGTACCAACCAATGCCAATATTCAAAGGAAGTGATAGGAGAAAGGAGAATGGTAACCAGTCCCATCCAGGAAGAAGTTGTCTCAAGTCAGGCCCTACTTGAGACAACAATCTAAAGAGAACCAATCACTAGTGAGGTGACCAAAAATATAGGAGACAAAAATTGAATAGGGAGAGAGAGGCAGAAGGAGAAAAATGGAAACGATTAATTCTCATCATTGCTATGAATGATTAGCAGGTTATATAAGGATTTCCAAATCTAAAAAAAAATCCCTCATCCCTAATCTTTGATTCAAAGCAATGTTACATGGATTTATTGTATGCAATATGCCAGCAAGCGAGAATGAGCAAAGAAAAATGAAATAGGAAGATCTGAAAATGAAATAAATATCCCTGGCTAGAATTTGATGACTTGTTGGAGTGAGGG
>APFE031351342.1:0-15371 GCA_000404065.3 Pinus taeda
CACATGTGTGTGTGGGTGTGAACATGTCCAAATTTCATGAAAGAAATTATACTAACATGTTGTATCTTAAAATAGTTGATGCACATAGAAATCCAAGGGAACAAACTCCATGGTCACACATAGGAATAGGATGCACATTTTCTTCATGAACAACTTGCAATGCAGGAAAAACTTATCAAAAAAATTTAAAAAATCAAGGGAGTCAGTTAAATGATAAAGGAGCATTGTAGATCTATGAAGTTACATTTGGTAGTTTGAAAATGAAATCTGAGTATGTCTAGCTACCCCTTAATAATCTATGTTAGTATTGTGAAGTCCTTACCTCATTTTCACTATACTTTTGTGGGCTTATGCAAGGGTATGGAAACAAGTGGTAAAGCAATCAAGATGGAATTGATGAAGTCCGCTTGGAATGGGAATAAAAAATAATATAACAACCATGAATTTGGTCGAGACAGTATGTTGTTCTACTTTAAGTATGTAGGAGAGTTGCATATTTGATATGGGAGTATCAAAATAATAACATAAAATAGAATGTTACAAGTGGTCCCATAATTTTTATTTCTTTTGTGTAAATGATGTGAAAGGAAATAGGAAATTCCATATTTTGAATGTTACATTAAATGCAATCTATGTGACTTGGGGCATAACCATGAATAAATATACAAAAGAACTATTTTATTTTTGTGGTGAGTTGGCGGTGATGCACCCAGCAACATTCAGGGGATCCCATTGGTATGAAGTCCCAATTCAAACTCACGCCATTTTGGTGTAGGTGTCCCATTTGCTATAAAGGTATGGTTACCAAATCCTTAAATATTTTCCTTCACTCTAACTACCAACACAAGAGAGGGATGCGATGGTATCTTCAAAAAGAAAGTGGGTGTGCCTGGTGAGTGTTCAATTACAAATTTTTCGAGGTTCTTCTACTGTAGAGGGGGAGAAAAGTGATTATCTAAGTGAGAGGTAATAATACCACCCATGAAGAGACACACACGAAATAGAAGGATCCAGCTAAAATCCAACGTAATAGTCCATAGTGGACGCAATGGTCATTACAACCAATAAATGAAGAAATATATGTCTAGTATTCCATGAAATAGTCCACGAGGATGGCACAACAATAACAACCATTATAGCACATCCTCAATAAGATAAGCACTAAAATAACTAAAATAGTTTAACTATCTTAGCACATGTGAAAGAAAGTATGAAATACAAACATCCTCATAATAGTCTTAGAAACATTCATAGTCCATGCATGAAGAACCTATTATCCTTAAAGGCTTCTATTATTAAGTAAAAGTTCCAATACATAGTTTTACAATGTCTAGCACTAGCCTCAATAGTGAGACATTGGAGCCACTCCTTGCTCTTCAAAGAATTATTTGATCTCTCTAATGCTTTATGGGAGGATCCAATGTCAAAAGTCCTTTGCTCATATAATGAGGGAGTATATATGACCCAGGGTGACTTTTTAACTACCCTCATCACTGTTTGAATTCCTATGAATTTTCAACGTACATGATTCTTTACATCGCATCTGTTTCCTTTGGACTTCCACTTCACAATACATTTGAATAAAATATACATGGTCCACAATAGTGATGTTGAATATGACCACTCATGGCATGACATGACCTGACATTGCTAACATGGAATGCTTGGTGATGTGGATATGTCAAGTCACTGTTGCTGTGGAGTGTTGGATGTCCTCTTGGATATCCTTTCTCTTCACCTCTATATGGCCTAGTGTGTGGAGTCTTCAATGACCTTTCGTCTTGGATGGTAGTTTCAAACTTGTCTCCCTTTGCTTTCCCTTGATTGATCAACTTGTGAGTTTAGCTACAAGAGAGTATTTAGGAAATCTTCCCATCTTCTTTTCTTTCTTCATCATCTCTCCATAACATGATAGTGTACCTACTCCCATAATTTACTCACGGTGGGACAACACCAATTTGAAAACTCCCTAGTCTAGGACGATACATTATTATCCAATGACTGAGCTCGGGAAAAGAAACATATAGGTAGAGGGGCTCAGTGACTACGCATTGTGCACTTTCATTAGTCAAGGGGTTAGCTTACACTCTGAGACTGCGCAATGTGTAGCTCAGGGAGGCTTGAAGGATAAAACTACGTAATTTATCGAGGCAGTGGGGTTATGCTGAGAGAAAGGAAAATGGGAGAACCATATGTGTGCAGTTTTGGATGTCAAGCGAGGTAGGGATTCTAAGAATTGCACAGTTCAAGCAGAAAAGGGAAAAGCTTGAGGGTTGAAGATGCGAAGTGCGTAGCTCAAGGAAGACTACAAGACAGAACTACACATTTCTGGTTGTCAAGATCAGGAGTTGGACATATGAATTTCACATAGCAACAACCCTGGATGATAGGGGTTATGCATTACACAGTTCCAAGAAACAAGGTCACAACTTTGAGGGCTAAGACTACATAGTGCGCAATTCAGCTTGGTCTTAGTTAAGCTATGTTTCTTAGTCGAGACAATTCTCCAAAAATGGATAAGTGTAGGATGGGTGATGAACTATGATGAACATTGACTATGATTAAAAACTTAGCATAATTTGATGACATGACAACATAGATCATTAGAATGCATGAAGAAAGAATTTCCCTCAGTGTGATTGCCCCATGACAATATACGACAAGTGCAACACCTATGATAGGCTTCATGATGATCGTCACCAAACCTGTGTGATAGTGCTCAAGACATTGTGTATAGAAGCATAAAATGTTCGCATGGTTGGGAAAACTCATATATACAAAGAACGACCTTCGAAATAATCAAAATGGGCTTGCAAACATTGAACAACAACCAAACATGCCGAAAGACGACAATTAACCTGACATGCAAAAGAGATCAAAGAACTCTAAGAAAACTCATGAAATGAGCTCTACCTTTTGAAAAAATAATGAAAATATGAAGGAGGGCTATGAAATTGAGTGCAAGCCAAAATTTTGTAGAGTGTTGCAACAACTACAATAGTTGGTGACACACTAGTTGAACTCCAACTTCCTTATCTTGGTTAATTTATTCTATGTAAAGGCCTTGGTTTTTCCTGAAGTATTAATTCATTGTGCAGATTACGTCGAACTTCCCACTTATCCCATGAACATACATGGTCCCCTCTATTCCTTCTAAGTTAAACATAATATAATATTTGACATGATCATAATATTTTGAGTTGTGAAGGCTAGTGTAGCTCGTGAACTTAAGATTTTAAAAGTATAATTTTTCATCTCTAGTGTTGCTCTGTTACCAGAAAGCCTAGATAGTAGCTTGACAGAGTCACATGGGAACATAAACATTGCTCCGCTTCCAGCAAGCCTGGACAATACCTCGACAGAGTTTTTTCCTTCACTTATCTGTGTAAGAATCCTTTCTCTTATTTCACCTTTGTTTATTTATTTAAAGAGGACGGTGCATTGGCAGTTATTTATTTTGTGGCAGAAGATGGATACCAACTTATTGACAGAAGAGGAGGTTTTTCCTTTAGAGAAGCATATAAAGACCTATGATTTAAGTTTTCTCATTTAAGTTTCCCCCCTTCTCTATTTCAACTAGTTGGATGAGCTTGAAGTCATGAAAGAAGAAAAACCGAGTATTGGCATGAGGTTTTCAGACTAGAAATGGGTTCATGGTTGGAACAAAACTCTCCTTACAGATGTATCATATTTTATGTCCAAGTTTCATTAGCCAAAAGATGTAACCAACACAAGGAAGATAGACAGAAGGCTACCCAAATGTTGAAGTGTCACAAGACTCTTTATAGTTTGGCCACACACACAATTAGAAGCCACAACATAATCATGCAGAACACTTATTCGTATAATGGAAACCAAAACAAAATTCAAACAAGCAACAAAATAAAATACTATGTACACATTGTAGGGCAAAGAACCACAATTTCATTGAAACTATTGTTTGAAGTCTTGGTCATTGATAGGGAGAGAGTGAATCTTTCCATCAAATGATTGAATATGATACGTGTGTTGGCCAAGATTTTCATGCACCGTTAATGGCCCAATCCATAGGGACTGAAACCTAGTGTGTTTGTCTCTATCCTCATGGGATTTATCCCACTTTAAGACTAGGTCAGCCACACTAAAGTTTTTTTCCCTGCAAAATTCTTATCAAACCACCTCTTGATACCACTAGTGAAGTGAAATTTTTTCTTTTGATTTCAACCTTTCTTCCTGTAGCTTAGGAAGAATGTGCATCCAATGTTGAAATAACAAACATGGTTTGCCTTTGGATTCTTGTGATAGTTGGAGAGCAGACAAGTAGATGTCTCACGGGAGGATGGCTTCTTTACCATACACCAGGATGTAATGTAAGGTGTTCAAGGAAGGTTTTGGCATGACTTGGTCAGCCCATAAGGTATTCACCAAAGTAGAGTACTAGTTTCACTGTTCAGACAATATGGTATTTTTGATAATGCGCATAAGGTTATTTTTTGTGGATTCAGCAAGATCATTCCCATGTGGATAATAACTAGTTGAATATTTCAATATGATGCCATTTTCCAATGAAAAATCATAGATTTATAATGATGAAAATCATGTTGCATTGACAAAAACAAGTGAAGTAGGAATGTCGAGCCTAGAAATGATCTTTTGTTGCATAAAGTTGATGACTTCATGATCATTCACCTGTTTGAGAAGAATTTCTTTTGTCAATTGCCTGAAGTAATCTGTAGCAGTTAAGATATATCACTGCTACTTTTATGTGTGGGGGAAAATATCCCCAATAATGTCCAAGCTCCACTGCTGAAAAGGTTCTTCCACTACAATGGGTTGCAGTGGGGCGACTGACTTTTTGTTTCTTCCAACACAACTTTGAGAGACCGGACACTTGTGGGCATAAGACTGAGCATATATGAATAACATAGGATAGTGAAATTTGGTCCACATAACCTTATGTGATGTAGTGTTTCTTGCAAAATGTCCCCTGGCTAGTCCAACCTAAAGATCACGCAATACCTCTTCTAAATCATGTGCCTCCAAACACGAGCAATACTTCATTGTAGTGCTTTATGAACAACACTGCATGCACGAATTGATACAATAATTCTTTAAGTATGAGTGCCCTCTTTTGACATGTAGAAAAGTGTAAGGGCACTCTGTCATGCTCAAGGTATTGGAACACATCCACGTACTAAGAGTTTGTGTTTGTAGCAGGGGAGTCTTTTTGAACATTATACATCTCAATTTCTTGCTCCCATATTGAAAGCTATTCTTCCTCTTTCGCATTTATTGCTTCTACTACTAATTGGAAAATACCATGGCCCTTGATTGTGTGAATTGTCTTGATTTTCAGATCATGCTCTTGCAACCCGGTGATCAATTTTGTTCTCCTTTCACCCAGATCTTGTTGAACAAGCAGTAATGTGACTGTGACTGTTGGGTGTGGGACAAAGATCAAAAAAAGGTTCTTCAATAGGTAGGGCCTAAAATTTTTACGCCGTAACGCGTTTCCCTCTGAAACCCACCCATCCTCCTCTTTGCCTACTTGTCATCCTTGCACACCGTACGATTTAAATGTTAGACGATTAGAACAATTTTAACCGTGGATCAATCCTCCCTCTGAACCGTTCAGCTCCCATTGCGATGCGTGAAGATTTGTTGGTGCTCTCCGTGGGAAGGGGCATTTCGATCGATCGTGCTTACGATTACGAGAAGGTGAAGAGACGGATTCCGTAGGGTTCTCGTGGGAGAGCAGTTGTGCCCCCTGGCTGTTTAAATGTTGAGTAGTTACCAGGGATGCGGTATTGTTCTTTGCAGGGTAGGCCTGCTCGATGTCATGAAGATTTAATCATGGCTACCTTCCATCTCCTACAGAACTAATGCACAGGGCAACTCGTTTCTATTCTAAAGCTCACGCCCCACCAGAACGACGCAAACCTCGACATTGGCTACCTACAACAGCTTGAATTGCGCCCATCTGTACTAAATGCAGGGGCATCATACTACTGTGAATCTCGCATCCTCTGTTCAGTGCCGGCACACAGAACAATGTTGTATGCCGGCGCTCTCTGTACGCCGATTTACCTGCTCAGGGCAGTGTCAGATCATATTATATAAAATGGAGTTGACATTCAATCTTTGGGACAGTCAAAGTTGTTCGTTGAAAAAATTTAGAGCATTACCTTCCTACGCAGACGATTTTCTTTGCCCTGTTACAGGTTTGTTCTGTAGTAAATTCCGTTTGGCTTCATTGTTTTTTGCTATTTGGTTTTTGTTTGGCTTTTAGTTTTTTTCCAATTCTATGTTTCAATAGAGACCAAGGCTAGTATCCTCTGTGGTAGAATTTAGCATCATTGACTCTGCCATAGTATACATTCCAGACCTTGTGACGCTATTAGTGCCAAAGAGGGTTATTTTCTTTGTGCGTTTCAGGGAATCGTTATTTTCAGAGAAATTGATAGTCTGTATCCGCTTGTACTTTGGGTACCAAACTGATCATCTAGATTTCTGCATGAAAATAAAAGCAGATAGCTTCATCGTATGCTGGAGAGTGACATATCTGATGCCAGGATTCAGGTAAAGCATTCAAAACATGAAATCATGGCTTTGTTTTTGCTAAATTTAGTTACAGTTCAGAGTCACGAGTTCATGGCTGGTGAAAGAGGTCCAAAGGCCCTTTAGGGTTTGTCCAATAAATAGGTAGATTCAGGGTTATACAACTATATGTAGCATTGGATGACTTAGGAATTTTTCGGCACTTGGCTCTGAAGCCATGTATTGCTACATGCATTTTCCACCATTGCAAAGTAGACAGTCCAACAAATTTCGACACTGTAAGTTACAAAGATAGTGGTTTCAATAGATCGTTAAGGTGTCTGCTAATATGCTTCATGCTTGACAAATCTGCATTTGTTTGAATTTGGGATAAACAATACCGATTTTGTCTTGTCACATTATATCTTTCATACTTTCCACATTAGAGATGTGTGGGCCTCTTTATTCTTGAGTATTGCCTTTAGGCTGGTAGTTGCAGTTGACTGCCACTACCCCTTCAATCTTCTACAATGCTCTCTGTAGCTTTTCAAGGCTCTCAGAAATAGGTTTACTGAAATTCAGAGAAAAATATTTATATATTCTTATAACGAGGCTCACTAGGTTCCAAAACTGATTAAGACCGTGATACCCAGCTGGTGGGTGCTCTCCACATGGTACAGGGGGCCATAATGGCAGAAGATATAAAAGGATATCAGGGCCCCTAGAGGAGAAGCCCAAGAGAATGGAATAGGGGCATCAACCCTGCTTCAGCTCTAGTATGCTCTGTTTGGATTTTAACTTTGACTCAAGGATGCAGCCTGCAGGGAAACAATGCTTAAAGTAAATGTCTGCAAATGTTAGTCCTTGATCTAAATTGCATAATTGTTTGGCTCTGAGAAACTGAAGGGGCATCTAATTTATGACATTTTCTGTTGCTGCTATTACTTCTAGATTATAAACACTGAATTTGTCATTTCTTTATTCTTCAAACCAATGAAAAATTCGGTTTCTTAATCTTCCCTTTTTTTCAGGGATCGTACCGCTCTTCTATTGGATTTCTTACAGTGTCTTAGCCAGAGGCTTCACCCAATATACAGAAGGCTTGCATTTGCTATGGGGTTATAGCGAGTGAATCAAGGCATATAGAGGCATTGATTCTAAGAACTGACCAAAGTATTCATTAAAAACCCGAGAAAGAACTAAGAAAACAGGATGGCATTCTAGGACCTTCTGACTGTGGCATGTATGCCCATTGTGAACGTTCTTTTCATAAGTGGTCTTGGGGCTGGTCTGTCAACTCAATATGCTGGAGTGCCAACGGAAGAAATTCGGAGAAGTTTAAATAAGGTAAGGGTTAACCTGCTGCATAAATATACTGATGTCTACCTATTAGTTCAGCATACAGGAACTTCAACTTTTACAATGCCATTGGTGTTGTTAACTGTGAATTGGGTTTGCATATTTTAATGTTGTTTGAATCGCAATGTCACCTTCAACTAGTATAGTGCTGTTGGCCTTTTAGACTATACACAGCTATTTACTGAGATAATTAGGCATAATTGACTTGTGAAAGAAAACAAAACTAATTGAAATAAAAAAAAGAGAGGGAGGTGCTTGTGCCAGTACCAGCTCTTATGTTTGCAAGCCTGGCACAGTCAGTGACATTCGATGATCTCATTTCCTGGTATGTAATATTTTTAGTTTCTAGGGCATTGATTGCAAGGAGGACTTCCTTTTATTTTTAAGTTGTTTGTTATATTAATAAAATTGGTTTTTCAATGAGCATGGAATTGTACCACATACAATCTTTTGATATGAATTTTACTAACAGATAGTGATATAATAGAGATTTCTTATTAGATGAAATTGGTGAAAAGGAAATCTCTAGGACTGTAACATAGGAATTTTTTTGATAATAAATTTTAATTGGTAATATTGTAATTTTTTTTTATTAAAGATCAAATTGACAAAAAGACAAATTAGGAGAACATCAAGATGTGAGTAATAATTGAGAAATAGATCTGTCTACAGCAGAGCTATAGCTATGCTAGAGACAGATTTGTTTCTCAATTATTTTTAACACCTCCCCTTTAATTGAGGAATACATACCATATCCATTATATCTCTACAAATTAAAATGTTGGTCTTTCCCCACGGCTTAGCAAAATATCAAAATCATTATCAATAATCTCTTCCTGATTTTCCATCAAGTCTTCTCTTATGGCTCTTCTTTTCAACATTTGTCATGGGTGGCTTTTCTTTGCTTGGTCTGAAACTACAACTCAATTTGGATTTTTCATTGTGGGCTTCATCCTTGAACTTTCTGCTCCTTCCTATTGCACCTGCAAAAATTAATTGCTGATATTCGTATAAAAAGAAATTCATCTACCAGGATACATGGCTTGCCAATCACTGTACCTGCCAGTTGTCTAGGAAATCAACATGTTAGGCTTCCATTTACTCATAACTTGGTCCCAATGGCTTGCCAACCACTGTACCTGCCAGTTGTCTAGGAAATCAACATGTTAGGCTTCCATTTACTCATAACTTGGTCCCAAAAACTCTGAGATTAATATACATTTCCCCATTTTAATCAAAGATTCATCTAATTTGATTAGCATATGGGTAAACCTTACCACATCCATACCTACCATGGTAGTTTATTCCAAACTTGAAATAACATCCTCTCTGTGCATGAGAGAAATCAGAACATGTGATTAGATAAGCCATCATGCTACAACATGTCTACCTGAAAAACAGGGCTTCCAACTAACATGAGGAATACAATCTGCCTATCACTAGGCTTTACAACTTGAACCAATTAAAAAATAATTGTCTTTTTCTTTGTTTGCTAAGTTGTGTGAGTCCTAAGATGACTGCACTCTTAATCTTTGGCTTGAGAAACTACGACCCATGGGCATATAAGCCATCAAAATCACCCTGCGAGTGCACCTAGTCTGGGCCACACCAGCCCTTAACATGGTTGGATTTTTTCCCCCAAAAGTTTTGAACTGGTGACTTTCACATCACAGAGTGCCTTAACAATACACCATCACCATCTATTCTATGCCCTGTAGGAAATTCAAAAGTAATTGTTAACCTATAAAGCCTCAAAATATTTAAGCATGACACAAGGTTAACTTGGATTATTCCAAAATTCTTAAATAACCTTGATTTAGCCTTTAAAGCCTATAAATATTTAAGCATGACACATGGTTGGCTTGGATTATTCCTTAAATTCTTAAATAGCCTTGATGAAAGGTTACGAGGAAAATAATAACTTCGGAATATATTATATGTACCTTGGATAACAAATGTAATGTGGCCATAATCATAGAATAGGTTCCCTATGTAGTTAAAGAAAATAATATAATAATCAGGTTAGTAGGCATAGGTTCCCTACATAATTATAGAATAGGTTCCCTATGTAGTTAAAGAAAATAATATAATAATCAGGTTAGTAGGTATAGACTCCCTATAAATACCTATGAGAAAGTATAAATAGACATGGGATGTGGAAGCTATAGTTCATGTAGAGACAAAGATGATTTTATCAACTCCCACTTAGTAAATATGTCATTGTCCAGAGAACATTTTTTGAAGGATCTGAGATGAATTTAAATTAATGATGCAATGAAGCAAACTGTAAAATGAAACAGAGCAAACAATTATGGGTGCATTATTATACATGGTAATTGAACTATGATAGGTTTCTTGGAGTAGTGACAACTTAACTTTTAATGAAAAAATTGAAAATAAAATGTAGTCCTACAATTCACAAAAATATTAGTTTTCCTTGTGGCTTTCATATTCTCATGTCAAAATGTCAAAACTTTTAAAATTATAGATGGAAAGAAATCACACTAAAACAATGAGGGTGTTACTTATATAATCCAAATTCAATCAAGCTTGCTTCCCTCGAGGGAGTAACCTTAAGTACTAGTTTCATGGGAGGATATCTACAAGAATGAGTGAGCTGCCTAACAGAGAGTTGTTGGTACTGCTGCTTTTGTCAAAATCATGGCCATCACAAACAAAACAATAGTAAACTAGCCCTAAGAAGAGGTTATCTGACTCAAACAATAGGCTAGAAGATGGAAGATCAATTGGGCAACTTCTTATAATTCCAATTTCCTACACTTATATATGAATAATGAAATTATTGCAAAATTGATTGCATGTATACCCTGAAACTTAGCCATATGCATTACTTTTGGGCTCGAGGGGTACATTGGGAGTATATGGAATTTCTAAGTGACATAATGAAAAGGATAAATCTATTTTAACATTTTGAACAAAGAAAAGAAGATGGTTCTCGAAGACCTTGGTCTAACCCTGAGTTGTTGTCTCAAATACTGGGTCGGTAGGCTGTCGGGGAATAAAGAGAATCAAGATTCTTTTGATGTTTAGATTACGATTGAAACAATCGTAATTCTCAAAAGAGAGATTTAGAAGACATTAGTTCAATTTTTTCCCAAGAAAGTTTATTTTAATTGGTCATAGAGAAAACTTTCTGTTTAACACACTTTGCTAAATGTCTTGGAAAATAGCCAAGTACAATAATCTTGGAAGTGCTGACTTGATTACCAATTTCTTCACTTACCAATCTCAGTTGGATAAGTCTCGATGAATTTGAATCAAATTCTTGTAGAAATTGTTCTTTAGCCATGCCTAGAAAATTGGGCATTTCCTTGGAAAATAGATGCTGTTAACTTTTCTGCTAATATTCCTTGGAGATTCTACTATGAAGTCATAATTTATTGGTATTCCTATGCCCCACTTTTTTAAACCATCTAAATTTACAAAGTTTCTAAAGGCGCCATCCCTAGAAAATTGGGCATTTCCTTGGAAAATAGATGCCGTTTTCTTCAAATATTTCTGGGAGATTTTACTATGAAGTCATAATTTATTGGTATTCCCATGACACACATTAAACCATGTAAAATTACAAAGATTCTAAAGGTTATGGGAGAGTGTTTGTTGGTAGCCTTTATTTCTGAAACAGAAGAATTTTCATTAACATTTGCTTCTTATCACATTATTACTCAAAATGCCCTGTCTATTTTTTCTATATTGCTTTTTCCTTCCTTAAAGCTAGCTGCATTTTTCTTTTTTCAGGAGGTCCATGCCATTCAATGTTTTTCTTACATTTTTCATTGGAGCTATCCTCGGATGGACTATTGTTAAAATAACCAAGCCTCCAGAATATTTAAATGGCATAGTTGTTGCAAACTGCTGTGGAGGTATGTGTACTTATATCTGTTGCATTGTACAGTTTTGAACATTTATAGCATAGGTTGTGCAGTTTTGAATATTTATAGTATAGCTGATTTTAGATGTAACATAAGGAAAGACAATGGAGCAACTAAATGCATGTTCTTCTGTTATGAAATGTAGGTTAAAAACCAGGTTGATCTTTGATGTATTGATCCAATGTTCCTTTTATTTCAAAAATAGTTTGTTGTGTTATATTCATTCGTCTGCAAAAGAGCAGACAACGTGATTCTTAACCCACATTAAGTTGTCTCTGTTAATTAGTTTTCAGAAATATTTTAGCTGAAGGAGAAACAGACTACATTTTTAAATTAACAATCCCAAATTTTTAAACAGCAGGAACTGCATCCTGAATAACGTTGTCAAATGCTAATTGTATACAGGAAACATGGGAAATCTTCTTATCGTCGTTGTTCTTGCATTGTGTCATGAAAGGGAAAGTCCTTTTGGAGAGCCTGGCATTTGCAAACTAAATGGGACAGCCTATGTTTCACTTTCTATGGCGATATGATTCTGACTAATTTTCTGGACTTTAAAGTTAGCATTGACAATGTTTCTTTATTATTAGTAACCCAAATATGCTCATTTCCACACTTAAGAAGTTTACTTCCTTCTGTAGATGATAAATCCAAGCAGGGTGTATCCTTTGTTATTTTCTGATTGTTTCAAATTGGCTTTCTAGATTGGCAGTATCTTCACATGGACTTATACCTACAATCTTATACGATCAGCAAGCCTAATTAATGAAATGAAGGAATTAGAAAATGGACTTCACGAGAATATCCCAAATATCAATTATCTAAATGCTGGAGAAACATCTAAACTTTTGCAGAGAATAGTAATTATTCCAGCAGTGCCAAGTTCTGGAGGAGATTATCCTTTTGATAAGCCAAAGGCAAACGGCATGGTAAGGATTTCATTGTCATTCAAGAATTTCAATCAAGAGGTTGGAATATGCAATCTAAATGTTTGATTTGGAATTATTTTAGCATTTGTTGAAGTCATCTTCAAAATGAAGGTGGGTTGTGTATCCATTGTAATCTCACCATATCTTCTTATTTAGAAACTCTTGATCACCTTCACACAGACCTGTGATTTGCTGTTTTTTCTTGGAAATAACCCACAACGGAAATCTCAATCTGTCGATAGTTTGTCATCCACCTTAACAAGGCCAAGATGGATGGTGCTATCAGGCAAGAGGTCGTTCAAACCCTCTTTTTATTCTTTAAGCACAAAGCAAATGTTTTCAAAGGAAGGAGGCAGTCGAATTCAATGCGCTGGCAAAATCATTACAATTCCATCAGAATCAGAGGAAAACCCGGCAAGTGTTTGGTTTTATTCTATGGAGAAGGAAGACCCTGTGGCACAATTCAAGATGTCTGACTTTGAGCTGTGCAACCATGTTAGTATAGGACTTTCAGGCCGGGTAAGTAGCTTCGCTGCTATCGAAATAGCTCCCTTACTATTCTGAATAAAAAGTATTCTTGAACTGACCTAGAAATACATGGAGTCCGCATAATTTTATTAGGTTTACTTTTCTTGAAGGTATTTGATACTTACGATGCAAGTATTGTAGATTTTCCTGAAAAGGGTCTCTGGTTTAGGTTGCCATGCAAAAAGATGAAGTGGTGTTGGAAGCTATTGTCAGAAATTCTGAGAGGTAAGTTGCTTTTAGTGACTTCATCTTATACCTTATCTGAAATATACTCCAAACTACACACGCATTTATATAACCCCTGACTCGAAAGATCTTAATGGATCTGAAGCCCTCTGAAAAATTCTAGAGTGGTATTACGGCAACTTACAGGGTCTCATGCGCAGAGCAGGGGCAGACGTGCTTTAGAGGTGAGCATTGCTATTATTTGTTTTTTTCTTAGTATTGTATTTAGTCAATTGCTTATTATACCTGGCTTGTTTTGTTATCCAGGTTTTGAGAAAACTTGCTCGTCGCCAGTTTATGTATCGTTCATATGCAAGACGAGTCCACGGATATATACTTCCATCTGGTGCTATGGATCAGTGCTCGTTCACCTTAGTGCATGGAGTAAGTCAACTGTAGTTCCCTTCAAATCTAGTAGTAGCAAGGAAAGCAGTAGGTTAGGACCTGGGTGCAACAAAGAATGGTGATTATGGAACTGGTTAATTGAGTTGTTGGATATTTGGTGACATAATTTATTTCCAAGACTATATATTAAGAAAGTGGCTTCTTCCAGAACAGTTGGTCTACTAAGGCCTTCCATGATACTTAATTATTATATTGTTATAGTACTATGGGAGCTACTCCCTGCACCATTGGCTACTACTCACAGACTGGCTTCCAGTGCTGGAAGCTAAGCTTGCTTTAGATGAAGATTGTGCAAGAAGAGTGGGAGATGACACAACTGGTGGACCTGCTACATCTCGGCAATCAAGGCTTATCCGAATGTTGATGAGAGACCTTTTAATTGGGGTAAAACTAATTTCATAACTATTTTGGTGTTTAGCCCGTAGATTGCTCTAGAGTTTACTTAGCTGAGATCTTTGACTGCTCATATCACCATTATGCCCAGGTGAACTATTTGCATAGCCATGGACTTGCACATACCGAGTTACGCCTGGAGAATGTTCATATAAGTTGTCTAGATAGACATGTCAAGGTAATTTCTAGTTACGCCGTAACCCCAATGAGGCCGTTGCCTACGAAGCTGCATAGCAATGTAGACCAATTTTACTTCGAGTTTTGGGTAGCAAAACATAAAAAAAAGTAATGAAGATTATTCAGTTCGCAGTCGAAGATAGACTGCATTAACCACCAGCTTATACAGGTATTTGTGCATGGATTTCAGATTTGAGAATGAAGTCAGTCCTGATTGGAACGTGACCTATGCTCAGCAAGATCATATATATCGAAAATTATGTGTAAATGGATTGAACCATTGAACTACATTTTGGTCTTAATAAACTGCTTGGCATGAGCATCAAAATGTTGTTGTTGAGGAGGTCTTCTTCATCTACTGCTCAGACAACCACATATATTGATTCATTATATGCCATTATATGGAGGCATGGGCTTCTATTCAACAATAATTAAAGCTAGGTCTGAAGAGCTGAAAACAAATCTATTTGCAAAGTGCATGGAGCCTATAGAAAAGTGTTTGACATGCTAAGATGATAAGAGATTCATCCATGATATTGTTTTGGTTAGTGGGAATTCTCGAATCACAACAGTTGTTGCAGGACTTCTTTGATGGGAATGAGCTATGCAAAAGCATTAATAATGATTAGGTTGCTTACGGAGTTGCATTGCAAGTTTCCATTCTAAAAGGAGGCAATGGGTGTTTCTTATTCAATTCTTTTGATGTAAATTTGTTTCAATAGTTTAGTTATTTTGAGAGCTAATCCTTGAAATAATTGAAGAAACCACAAAAGAGAAACTCTATACATGCATGTTTCCTATCATGTTGGAAACTCTATACATACATGTTTCCTATCATGTTGGAAACTCTATACATAAAGTAACTAACATTTATATGGAACAACTTGCTCTTTTTTGTCCTTCTCAAATTCTTCAATGATCTCTTAAAGTACATAATTGTTTTATA
>APFE031351350.1:3673-19794 GCA_000404065.3 Pinus taeda
AGTGATTTGAATGTCTTGCAATGTTTGCATCATCCAAAGGAGTTGTGTGCAGCAAGATGTAGCAGCCACATATTCTGCTTCAGTTGTAGATAATGCAATTGAAATTTGTTTCTTGTTGAACCAAGATACTAATCTGGACCCCATAAAGAATGCACCACCACTAGTGCTTTTTCTGTCATCCACACTTCCTGCCCAATCTACATCTGTATATGCATGAAGTGTGACATCTGTATCTCTAGGTTACCATAAGCCATAGTTTTGTGTTCCTTGAAGATATTTGAAAATCCTTTTAACTGCCTAAAGGTGTGCTTCTTTTGGATTAGCCTGGACTCTTCCAACTATTCCCACTGCATGCATGATGTCTAGTCAGGTACCGGTCAGATAGAGCAGACTACCAATCATTGATCTATAGGTTAGTTGATGTAATGTTGCTGATTCATCATTTGCGCTGAGGCTGCATCCTATTACCATAGGGGTACATACTAGTTTCGAATTTTCCATGCCATATTTCTTCAAGATCTGCTTGAGGTACTTGGTTTGTGATAGAAAGATACCGTCTTTGTTTTGTTGGACTTGTAAACCAATAAAATATGTGAGCTCACCAAGTAGGGACATTTCAAATCCTTTTTGCATCACCAAAGCAAAGTTTTCACTCATGGCTTCTTCATTGCTACCAAAGATGATATCATCAACATACACAACAAGTACTAGCAATTTATCATTGTCAATCTTTATATATAGATTGCTATCTGCTAATCCTTTTGAAAAACCTTATTGATGGAGGTATTTTTCCAAACAATAATACCAAGCCCTTGGAGCCTATTTAAGACCATAGAGAGCCTTTCTAAGTCTGCATACAAGTTTTGGATCATTTCCAAGGATGAATCCATCTGGTTGCTCAATATACACTTCTTCTTCTAAGTCTCCATTTAGAAAGTCATATTTCACATCCATTTGATATACTTTGGACTTCTGAAAGCTAGAAAGAGAAAGGAACATTCTTATGGCTTCAAGTCTAGCAACTGGTGCAAAAGTTTCTTCAAAGTTTATACCTTCTTGTTGAGAATACCCTTTACAAACAAGTATGGCCTTGTTTCTAGTAACATCTCCATTTTCATTCAGCTTGTTTTTGAATATCCATTTGGTCCCTATGACATTCTTATCATTAGGTATAAGAACCAATTCCCAACTGTTATTCTTTTCAATCTACTCAAGTTCCTCATTCATGGCCTTGACCCAGCATTCATCTTTGCATGGTTCACTTATATTTCATGGTTCGACTGAGGAGAGCAATGCTATATAGCTTGAAGCTTCTATAATAGTTCTTCTTGTTTATACACCTACCTCTTTTTGCCCCAAAATTTGAGTCTTTGGATGGTTCTTCTAGACATACCTGGATGGAGTCTTTTCTTCTACTCTTATCTATTCTTCTGGTGCCTCATAAGTTTCTTCTTCAGCATTAGTCTGATCTGATGTTGAAGGGTAGTCCTCCTCATCTTCATAATCTTCAGTTTTTATTTGCTTTGGATTGTCACCTGCTTCATCAACCACCACATCAATACTTTCAACAATTTTCCAAGTCTTTTATTGTAACACTTATATCCTTTACTTCGGGAAGAGTAACCAAGGATAATGCCTTCATCTGCTCCAGGTTCAAAATTACCAAGATTTTCATCAGTCCTTTTGATGTAACATTTGCTTCCAGAAACTTTGAATTATTTTATAGTAGGAGTCTTACCATACCAAAGTTGATGAGTAGTTTGAGTGTTGTTTACCCGAACATTTGTTTTGTTGAGAATAGTAATTGCAGCAAATGTAGCTTCACCCCAGAAGGTTGGAGGAGTTCCAGATTGATCAATTATAGCACGAGCCATTTGTTGAACCGTTCTCTTCATCCTTTCCACCACTCCAGTTTGCTCAGGAGTCCTTGTAGTAGAGAATTCCCTTCTTATTCCATGTTCTTCACAAAAGTCAAAAAATTCATCTGAGGTAAATTCCCCTCCTCGATCAGACCTGAGGCATTTGATTTTGCGATATGATTCATTTTCAACCAAGGCTTTGAAAGCTTTGAACTTTTCGAAATCTTCATCTTTATGCTTCAAAATTCCTATCCAACACATCCTGGAAAAGTCGTCATTGAACAATATAAAGTATTCTTCTCCACCAGGTGACTTTTTCCTTGATGGACCACATAAATTAGTATGGACAAGTTCAAGTGGATTACTAGCTGATCCTTCCTTCTCAAGGAAATGTGTTCTGGTTTGCTTACCAAACTGACATGATTTGCATATTGTATTGTCTGGAATTCTAATGTCAGGAAGATCGCGAACAACCTAATATTTGCATGCTTTCCTTATCTGAGGGAAGCTTAGATGCCCCAATATTCTATGCCATAGCCAATGTTCATCATTTTTGCTTAGATAGCATTGTTGTTGTCCTCCCTTGAGTATGTATAAATTATTTGGAGTTCTTATGCCTTTGATCACTGTTTCTCCTATATCAAGCTCACGAACAATACATCCATTTGATCGAAATACTACCTCATTTCCTTGATCACACATTTTAATAACACTCAATAGATTATTCTTTAAAACATCAACATACATAACATTTCCAGCTTCGACCTTTTCTTTTAAAATAATAGAGCCTTTACCTTTTATGAGTGCAGGGGTGTCATTTCTGAAAATGAGACCTTCCTTTCCTTTTCTAGGGCACTATATGACTGAAGTTTTTCTTTATCACCTGTCATATGTTTCGAGCATCCACTGTCGATGTACCACTGATTTTCCTGTCCTTCTGCATATAAGGCTATACCACATCTTTATGTTTGTTGTTCTTTCTTTCTCCATGTTTTGGGACCCAATGAAGCTTGCTCCTTCTGAGAAATTTGCGGAAAATTACTCCTGCATTCAGAATCTTCATGATCGAAGTTGTTACAAATAGAGCATTCTATTTCATTTTCAAGAGTAGAAAAGTTATTGTAGGTCCTCTTCATGATCCCAGTTACACTCCTTTGATTTCGTGCTTCTCTAGTCATGATGGTCTTGTAGGCAACACATTGAGCAGCTTTGTGTCCAAATTTATGACATGAGAAACAGTGGCCATTAAAGAAATTCCTACGATTATCAAATCTACCGACCAGGTGATTGTAGTTTTCATTGACGTTCATTCGTGAGGAAAATTGAGAATGATTTACTTGTGGCTGGTTGTAGGTTCTGTTCATCCTTGAAGTAGATTGACCCCTATTTACCTGGTGATCTGCTTTATGCCTTTGCTGACGATTGTCAACCTGTTCACTTCTCCTTGCAACATCAAGATAACTTTTGGAGGTGGATGGCTTCTATGCTTAAGATGCTTCTTCAGTATATCCAAGACCTGTCTTGATTAGAGGAGAATGTTGCACTTTGATAATCTCATCTAAAGTTTCAAATCCTTTAGCAAATCTAAGATTAAGAACTTTTGTTTTCTCAATATCTTTTCTAAGTCCCACAATTTCACATTCTAACTTTTCATTGTGTTTTTCCCTTTCAACAAGTTGGAATTTCAGAGTATCTATAATCATATTCTTCTCTTCTAAACAAATTTTAAGTTTAGAAATTTCTTCATAGAGACCATCTTCATCTATAGCATCCAAGAAATCATCATCTTCAAAATCCATCAAAAATCTATAATCATTACCATGTTCATCTTCATCATTATTTGAAAATCCATCATTGTCTTCATGTGTATAATAGCTATTTTTACTTACCCTTTGTTTTCTATTCCACTTGACTGGTTCCTTACCTTTATCAAGCTTATCTTTATGAGGACATTTGGCTGCGTAGTGACCGACTCTTCCACAAGAAAAGAATTTGAAAGGTAACTTACCTCTGAATCTTCCAAAACCCCGTTGAAGGTCCGTGACAAAATTTGATTCTTCCTCTCCTTCTGACGTATGTCCTGACTCATTGTATTCTCGTTTTCTTGAAGCTTTGAATGCGGGCTATCTCATGTCTGATGGACCCCCTTTTCTCATTTCGAAAGTAGATAGGATTCCATGCAGCTGTGACATAGTAATACTTTGAATATTCTGCTTTTCTTCTATGGCAAAAACTTTTGATTCATACTTAGAAGACAAGGATCTTAGAACCTTTTCAACTAAAGTAACTTCTTTTATCTCTTCACCCAAGTTTTTCATGTGATTAACAATCTCATCTATGTGTAGGAAATAATTAGCTATACTTTCATCATTGTGCATTTTGAGAGTTTCATATTGAATTCTGAGAGATTGTAGTTTTGCCTGTTTTACCTGATCATCTCCTTCACAGCTTAGAATGATCTTGTCTGATATTTCTTTGGTGGTTTTGAGTTGCATAGCCTTGACGAATTATGACTGTGATAGACTCCCCAATAGAGTATTGACAGCGTTTGCATTTGTTTCATACTGCTTTTTACCTGTTGTATCTGTAGGAGTTGTTGCTGGAAATGTGTATCCTCCTTCCACGATATCCCAAACTTCTGCTCCAAGATATTGAAGATAGGTTGTGGTTCTTACCTTCCAATATACGAAGTTACTCCCATCAAAAATTGGTGGCCTGATGGATGCCTCTTTTTTGTAGTTGCTCATGATGATAGATCTTCCTTCAAGTGATCAAGCTTCTTCTAAAGGACCTGCTCTGATACCAATTGTTGGAAATAATACTTGGGGGGGGTGAATCAGTATTAGAAATTTAACAAATTTTCATTTCCATAAACATATTGATATACGCTACTTCTGTTAATTCAACCTGCTATATACGCAACTGTGTTTAGAGAAAACCGTGTATATCTTACAGACTTATAATTTAGTTAGTTGATCTTAATATGTGTACCATAACCATAAAACAGTAATCAAGTGTAGAAAAATAGTACAAGCACTCACACACATGAACACAAGATATAAGGTGGAAACCCAATGTGAGTGAAAACCACCTACTGCAATTTGTCTCTATCTTCCTTTAATTAGAAACTTCTTTTTACAATGTTCCTGTATTGGTGCAGTCTTATACCGGTACGCAAGCTTTTACCTGCAGAAGGCTACAACCTTCTCTCATTCTCCAGCTTCTCCTAGAAGGGAGCTACAACCCCCTTAGCTCTTGTACCAACTGATGTACTAGTACGTAGGTGCTGACCTACAAAAGGTTAAAACCTTCTCTTTTCTTTTAGGGACCACGTTTCATAAATTTTCAGACTAGATCCATCAATAACATCAATCAAACATCAATTATCTGCATCAACCAATCTCCTTTGCATCGACCAAAACTGAATCAAGCAATCACTTCTCTGAACGTTGTAACTAGAATACAGTAACAGCAACCAGAAACCAATCCTGAACCTATAACACTGAAGCAATAAATAGAAGTAGCTAAAACATATTTTATGAGACGTACTATACTTCAATATGTAGAAATTGCGTGCATACGCTGTTATATTAAGGAAAACTTGCGTATACGCCATTTTGAATTATTGAACTAGCATGTATACGCACCTTTGCGATGTTTGAACCTGCATACAGATCTATAAAAGATAATTTACCCTTTTTTAACTATTCAGACATCAATTATACCTAGATCATCAAATTTATAGATCAAGTCATGTGCCAAATATAACAGATCAAAATCACACAAAGATACTTATCTTCAAGCCTTAAGATCTTGACCCATCAATAGAACTTATCCTTCTTCTAGCGCTCAGGTTCCTCCTTGATTCAGATCCAGCTAAGCACCATAACCCAATGACCAGTATTCTAGATATAGCTCTTCATAAGATATTCAATCCTTGAGTTCCTTTGCCTAATGATCTCCTTCCCCTTTTATAATCTTAGGCCTTACTCAATACCATGGTCCAAAACCACTTAGAACCAATAGCTGGGTCCAAATACCTGGGTTCAACTCTTCGGACGAGATACCACGGTCCAAAACCATAGGTCCAAATACCAAGGACCAAAACAACAAGTTTTCCAAACTGTGTGTGCTTTTTTGTGCATGAAAGTGTGTGTATACGCATACGCACCTTTTGGTCTATGAATCTGCATGTATACACAACTTGGTCAACGGGAACCTGCGTATACCTCCTTTTCCTTTATTCTGAGAGCCTGTGAGCCTAAACTGTCATCTCAGTGATTTGCCGAGTGAGTTGCCATCAAGGACAATACATGTGCCATAGTGCCAATCCTGTGTCATAATGTCAACAGGATCATGACCATGGCCCGAATTATGGTGCATCTGGATACCAGAGATGGACTTGAGGAGAATATTACACTGCTCTAGCAACATTACATTCGCAGGCAAAACCTGGACTATGAGGGGGTACCTTTCCGATGTCTCCATTGTCATAAATTAGGACACCTATACAAGGACTGCCCCCTGCTCTCGAAAACAATCCCAGCTACAATGGGTCCCTCGCAAAGGAATTCAAAAGAGCCGATGGTGGATGTGCATCAACTAGATCTAGATCTCACTAAGGATGATGTTGGGAACACTATCCAAACTTCCAGTGCCTCCTAGATGCCGCCTCCATCTCCTCCCAAGACCAGATCCAAATCTATAGCGGAAGCAGCTCCGTCTTCAGGTACTGTCTCTACACCCTTCTCCTATGTATTTCAATTTGATCATTTATCTATTCATATGGTATCACTTCCTTCTTCCACCAGCTTCATTTCGGACCCCATTAATTGCTCCTTAAATCAACCCCAACCTATTTAATCCACTACCCCTCCGCTAATTACGGGGCTGGTCAACCACCCTTCACCTGAAAAATCTCCTAAGGGCCTTCATACCTATAACCTTCAGCCCCACAGGCCTTCCACACCTGAGTCCCTGAGATTGGGTATCATTCACGCCACCTCCAACCATAAGCCTGCTCGAGGGCGGCCCTCCAAACTTGCCAAAGCTATCAAAATTGACGAGGTCAACGTTGCCTAGGGCCGTCAAAACACTATTGAATGGATGCTTAGAGCATCTGGCTCCCCCTCTGTGGTTTCCTGATGAAATGGCTCTCCTTCAACTGTAGAGGCTTGGACATCCCTCAAAAGAAAATGGCACTCAAGAGACTCATATCATGCAAACCCTGTGATATTATTTTCCTCCAAGAAACTCTAGGGTCCTCAGAACAAACTGTAAAAATTCTTCTAAGTATTCTACCTGGATGGAATTTTCAAGCCATGGATGCAGTTGGCAGAACTGGGGTCCTTGCCCTCGGGATAAATCCTCAAACCATCAGAGTGATTGCATCTTGGGGAGGTCTCGGCTTTCTTGGTATGGATCTCTTCACCACAACACTGGGCAAACAAATTTGTATCATTAATATATATGCTCCCTATCAAAATAGACTGGATTTCTGGAATCATCTTTTGGATGGGCCTCTGACCAACCCTTCCACTATTTTTGGAGGTGACCTTAATTTCTCCATAGGCCACGAAGAATCATGGGGTCACCACTCTCAACTCAATCCTCTCTCAGATCAGCTAAGCTCCATATTTGACCAAAAAGGTCTCATTGATGTCCCTATGAATAAAAAGAGGCCAACCTGGCATAACAGAAGAATTGGAGAGGTTTCCTTAGGAAGAAGACTGGATCGTTTCCTGATCCATGAAGAGTTGCTAACGACTTTAAATAGCTATAGGCAATGGGTGGGCTCGAGTGGCATATCAAATCACTCACCTATTTACCTGGAAATAGTGGTTACCTCAGCCAAACCTCGGGGCCCATATAAGTTCAACTCGTCCTGGCTCTTGGATCCTGACTATCACAAGATGGTCAAGGATTTCTCAAATTCACGCCCCCTCCCTGCCGAGAGATGGAAGGTCGTGGGGTTCTGTAATAACCTATATAAACTTAAATGACTTTCAATTGACTGGGCCAAGTAGAAGAAAATTAAGGAGGATGGGGCCATCTCTGAGTTAGAATCTTTGATTGCCAATCTCACGAACGAACAGGGCAAGGGTTATCACTCCATAGATACCAAATTGCAGCTAGTGGATTGAAGCTCAGAGAGATAAGATTCTTCTGTCTTTGGAGGAGTCTTGGAGACTTAGAAGTAGGGCCATATGGCTACAAGCGGGGGACGGCAACACAAAATTCTTCCATAAATTTGCAAATGGAAGAAAGGCCAGTAACATGATCTGGCAGCTCCCATTGAAGGATGGTGAGCTGGCCATCTCTCTTCTAAGCTCTCTAACTTAGGTATCTTTCACTTCAAATAGTTGTACAAATCCCCTCTTGGAGCTACACTACCTGATATCATTTGTCTTACTGAGCATTTCCCTCGATTAATAGAGCCTGATAGCTTGGAGGATCTCACTAAACCTGTGGTTTTGGGGGAGTTGGAATGCACCCTCAAATGGTTCAAAAGAGATAGGAGCCCGGGTTTGGACGGCTGGCCGGTGGAATTTTACCTTACCTTTTCGACACTCTTGGACATGACCTTATTGTTGTGGTTGAAGAATGTCGAGTCCAGGGTAGATTACATGATCCCATCAACTTCACATTCATTGCCCTTATCCCCAAATCGGACTCCCCCTCATCTTTTAATGACTTCAAGCCTATATCCCTCTGCAATTGTCTCTACAAGATCATAGCCAACCGCATTAAACCCATCATATTGGAGAATATCTCCCCGGATCAGTTTGCCTTCCTACAAAACTAGCAAATTCATGAGGCCATTGGCACTATACAAGAGGCTCTACACTCCATCAAGATGAAAAATCTTAAAGGATTGATGCTCAAAATTGACCTCTCCAAGGCATTCGATAAGGTTAGCTGGCTATATATCAAAATGATACTCATCCACTTGGGCTTCCCTCTGACCTTCATCCAATGGATCATGTGTTGCATTATTCAGTCTCCTTTTCCATCCTTATCAACGACGCTGCCACCCACTGCTTCCGGGTTGAGAGGGGACTCAAACAAGGTTGCCCTCTTTCCCCCCTCCTTTTCCTCCTGGTTATGGAAGGACTCAGCAGAAGGATCGCCATAGAGAAGGACGTTGGGAACATCAAAGGACTAAAAATCACAAATCAATGCTCTCTAACCCATCTACTATTTGTAGACAACATCCTCATTTTCTTGGATGGAGGGATTCAGGACATCACCATCTTTTCAAGGACTCTGAGCCAGTGAGCCTTTTTAGCTCTGCCACTAGGATGGATTGCAACCAGATCAAATCTACCATATCCTTTTCTAAATGTTCTCAACAAGAAATCAACCTCACACTAAGAAATTTTCCATTCCAAATTTTGGCCATTAAGGATGGGCTGAAGTATCTGGGCTTCAGGATAAAACTAGATGGATACAAGATAGCATACTGGATCTGGTTGATAACTAAGATCGAAAGAATACTCGATCTATGGAGCCATCGGCTACTCTCCAGAGCTGGTCAATTGGTACTCATTAAATCGGTCCTTAAAGCAACATCAGTATACTGGATGTCCCTGGCCTGGATCCTGCAAGGAATCATCCATACGATTTAGAGAATCTACTGCAATTTCTTTTGGAAAGCAAACAAAGAGGGTAGGCTATTTGCTTGGGTAAAATGGAGTAGAATTGCCCTGCCAAAAAAGTGGGGCGGGTGGGGTCTAAAAAATCTATCTGCCTTCGCCCAGGCACTTGCCGAAAAGCTAGGATGGATGCTCCTGACGCATAGGAGCTTGTGGACTGATGTGATCTTCTACAAATACATCCGGCCGACTCCACTGTCGGACTGGATTAGACTTCCTATCCAGAATCGAAAGAACATTTCAGTCATCTGGAGAGCTGTTCTGAACACCCTCTGTACAATTAGAGAAGGACTCACTTGGTGGATAGGTAATGACGAGGAGGCCCGCATCAGCGTCGTTCCTTGGATTGGACGTTGGAATGCACATCTACTTCCACAGGCCCTTATAGAAATTCTAAATTAGAGAGAAATTGTTTTCTTTGCATAGATTGGGGACCGATAAAACACATCTGTTTTCAAGAAATCTTGGTTAACATGGGAGATTTTAGACATCTTGGCTAGATGGCTCAAGGACTCAAGGACATACTTATGAGCATTATCTGAATCTCATGTCAGATTAAGGGATGAGCTTGATGAGCTGATTTGGGGGCTAGCACAAAATGGGAAATATTCGCCAAAAGCAGGGTACATAATCATACATGCAAGGCACAAACCTCATGTCCTGGAAAACTGGTGGAGGGACCTATGGAAACTTCAGAGCCCCCCTAAACCAGACTACTAATGTGGAACATTATAGCGAAAAAAAAAAAATCGACTGCCAACAACCTCAAAAACGGGCCTTCTCTAGACCAACATGGTGCATTCTTTGCAAGAATGAGGAGGAATCCACCAATCACCTCTTTCTTACCTATACGACAACTCAGAATGTCTGGACACATGTACTCAAAATTCTTAATACAACGCATACATGGTCTGGGGGAAACATCTCCACTACCTTGAACAATTGGTGGAACAATGGCTTGCCCCTGAAATCTAGGAATCTACCATTGATTGTCTCCTAGCACATTTGGATCATCAGAAATAACATTATTTTCCATGGGAAATACATCAACTGGGACTTGATCATCCCAAAAATCTGCATGAACTACCTTGAGATCCCGTAGGAGCCATCAAATAATAGGACACGGCACATTACACTGGAAATCATAGATTAAAGGAACCCCTGGGCATATTTTGATGGCGCAGCACAATACCGGGGGTGTGGTGATGCATCATCTTACACATATTGGATTCTCACTACTTCCATGTCAATTTGGGGCTGGGAAATGGCACCAAGAACTATGTAGAGCTTATGACCTTGCACCATTTACTATACTTTGCCATTACCAAAAACTGCCGACAACTATAGATTTATGGGGACTTAAAGATGGTCATAAATTGGTTCAATTGCACATACACATGCCATACTTACTCTCTCAGAAAAATTTTGGATGATGTTTTATATTTAAAAACACTTTTTGACTTGGTTACTTACTCTCATATATACATGGAATGCAATGTAGCCACGGACAGTTTGTCGAAAGAGGCAATGAAACATCCTGGAGGAGAATGGTTAATCAGAGAACATACTTAGGCACAGGGCTATCAGTATTACCACCAATTGTACATAGACCAAGTTTTGCGCAGGGCAGATGAGCCCTAGTTACAGTCATTTTGTTATTATAGTGCACAGCTATCCGAATATGTAAATATATAAGCATTTGAACAATCAGACTACCCAACAGGGGTTTTATGTAAATTTTGTTATAGGTTCTACAACTCTACTATTGACCACGATCATCTCACTGCATATGTCATGGGCATTTACAACATGTAATTTTCTTGATAATGGAAATTACGATTTTTCTTTCCAGTAAAAAAAATCAACAAAATTGGCACAAGGCTCTCCCCACTTCATTATGGGTAGTTAAAGTGTAACGCTCCCTCCCACCCCTTAGACTAATCCAGGATTAATGGGATGTGTTACTTTTAACTATCCCAACCTCCAAGGTCTCATTATAGAAATGGGTTTAAAAAATTTATTCTTTCTCAAAGATTATGGAATTAACTTTGGATAATGGCACTGCATCAAACTCATCAAGATATTCTAGAGATACAATTTTTATCTCAATCTAACCTTTGGATTGAGAGATATGCCCCTTCAAAGTCTAACTAATTAGGCAATGCCATGTGGCACTTTCATGACCAATGGTTACACCCTTCACAACTTGAAGCCTTCATGCAACTGGCCTTAACAGATCAACAACCTATATTAATTACAAGGACCCCTTTCCTCTCCAATAATTAAAAATGGGGGGGGTGGGGGTTGGGGTTCACAATTTGTTGCTTTTGTGAATAAAATCCTTGTAGTTTCCATCTACCCTATATTCTTCATGTGGCCACTTCTTTACATCGGAAACCCATATTAATGCGGGTCCCCCCTGCCTTCCTAGAAGATAACAAGGGGGGTCTACTATTTTTCATTTATACGATCTTGGTCCCCACCACACTCATGTACATGTCATACGTGTCTATGCCACATTACTCATTGTATAATGTGGCATCCATTATGTCACCATGCGATAACACCATCACACCACACCTTTAGGAATGTCCAGATTCAAAACATTTGTGGCACGACATAGATATTTATGTTAGTCATCGAGGAAATTCCTTGTCTAGCATCTTCTGTCTACCATGGCTTCTGTCAAAACTATGTCCCACTATGAGAAGATAGTACAAAACATCGTTAGGAAACCAAACTCCACTATGACATGGATTTTTTCCATGTCAACTCCATGTTAGTACCAAGTGGCAACCTCAAGCCATGTGCTACCACAAAACCACCACCACATGTCAGGTGGATTCGATTGAATCAACATATAAAATCGCCCATTCCAAATATTACCTAAGTGCCATGTAATCATAATCCTCCATGTCACCTGCTTCCACTACATCTCATTGAATTCACGTCAAAATCGGGGTGATTTCACCCTATCACGTGGCATCCTCTAGTGATGCCATGTGTCATCACAAAAACCAATCACTTGGCCATCTATAAATGCCATTCCTTCCTACCATGTGTCACATTGATAGCATGCCACATCACATATATATGTCCTCTGAGATCCCACATGGCTTCCATGTAGCCTTACTCGTCCTATGTGGCATCTACAACCTCACCCTAGATTGTGGGTCCCACTGGGTCCACATCCTTCGTGGAAATCAATGTTTTAATGTTTTAAGTCCTTATGTTTCTCCACATTTCCATTCCCTAGAATAGACGTATCTTTTTCTCCTTCCCCTTAGGTATATATATCTTTGTCTATGCAAAATAGACAAATCTCCATCTTTGTTCCCCAGGACATACATATCTTTGTCTTCATGGAACATACATATCCCTGTCTTTGTTCCCTAGGACATATGTATCTCCATCTATGTGTAACAGACATATCTTTGTCTCCATTCCTTGGGATATACATATCTTTGTCTCCATTCCTTGGGATATACATATCTTTGTCTCTGCATAATAGACATATCTTCGTCTCCAATCCCCGGGACATATATATCTCCATCTCCGCCCTTTGTAATTTCCAACTCTATTACAAGTATAACAAGTCTTGTTCGTCCCAAATACAAGTTTATGAATTTGCAATGAAAAGGCTTAGAAGTCTTAAGGACATCAATGGCTTTGTGAATCCTTTCTTGGTATTGAGAAATGCTCAACATCCTTACAACGATAGGAATGAAACCTTCACTCTGACACAATCATTCCAGAAATTAAGCATATCCATGATATGACAAATGAATCCATCAACATGCCTACTAACCGGCACAAAATCAAGCTAATCCATGGATGACACTACTCTATGAACTCAAATGAAACAACCTCTGTTGGGTCCCTATAATACTAGTTATTAACCCATTAGTATTGTAGTTATACCCCTTATTAATATTGTTGTGCCCCTATTTCCCCCATATTGCTATTATTGTGCCCCATAGAATCCCTCTATTGTTATTTTTGTGGCTTTATATTATTATTGTTAGGTCGGCTGGTTTATATTGTGACTCCTTAAACTCCTATATATAGAAAGTAGGTTTTGTCATTTGAATCATCGAAGAATTGTTCATTTATGTAATGTAAAGGAGGTTTCACCCTCAAGAGGCTGAATTCTAAGGCGTTGATCTATCTTTTCTATCTTTTCTTGAACTGGTTTCATAACATTTGGTATGAGAGCTTTGGATTCTAGGGTTTCGCTGCTCCAAACAAGTCATCGTGGAATTTTCGCTATAACTTTTTTTCTGTGACGTTTGAAGTTGCAAAAAAAACCTTTGAGAGAAAAGCGTTGAACATTGCCTGAATTTAGAGCCTTTCACGCGAATATTTGCGGAGATATGATCTGAGAAAGTTGGTCTTTTTGCAGACTCCTGAATTACATTCCAAACAGGTGACCTGGGGAAAATCGTCATAACTTTCTCTCTGGGGATCGGATTGAAATTTCATAAGAAGGTGAAGAAAGAGGACAGACTATAGTTTCTTCTATGCATTTTTCAGATCCAAAGGTCGAAACAGTGACTCGTGGCACGTCGTACAAGTTCGCTCTACTGAACTAGTCTATAATCAAGTCACTGTGGGAGATTTCGCATAACTCTTCCATGGAGAAACCAATTTGGGTCAGACTTGTGGAATTGGAAAGAGGACACAAAGGGCTACTACAGATCACAAATTCATAACTAGATGATTGGAAAGTATAGAGATACATCAGAGACAATATCAAGCTCCTACAAAGTGAAAAAATGTGTGTATATTTTCTTAAATTTTTGTTTAAGCTTTGTTTGAAAATTTATTTTGAAGGAATTCAAAGGGCATAATAGAGAATTATTATCGGAAACTGATACCCCGAGGAAAGAAAATGCAAACACCTAGTAAGGAGCTTGGAAGCTCTAGCATGAATCATGAAGAAGAAGAAGAAATGTTATATGATATATCAAAATTACAAGAACAAGTGCAACAAGTGTCACTTGCACAAAAAACAACAGAATCTAAGATGGATGGTTTAAGGAAATATGTAGAAACTAAGATGGATGGTTTAAAGAAAGGCGTAGAAGCTAAATTGATGGCATGGATGATAAGATGGAAGAATTGAAGATAAATATGAATAAGTTGCTACAAGAAATGGTCAATAAGGGTGAAAGGGTACTAAAGGAAACTCATGATGAGAACAAAAGAAATGTTAATCATGATTCCATAGACTCTAATGTTGGATCGAAGACTCACCATATTTCAAAAATCGATATGAGGAAGTTTGATGGCAAGGATCCTGCCACATGGATATTACAGATGGAGCAGTTCTTCGATCTCAATAATGTGCAAAACACACAAAAGATACGTATGGCAACTTTATATTTGGAACCAAATCAGTTTGTATGGTATCAATGGATTTGCTATCATAAACAAATTATGGCTTGGGCAATTTTTATGGAAGAATTGATAGCACATTATGAGGATACAAAAAGAAACACTTTTTTTAGCCAATTGATAAGTCTCAAACAAAAGGGTTTCAATAATGGAGCACATTGAGGAGTTCCAAAAATTGAACATAAGGGTAAAAAATATTCCAGAGGAGCATAGGATTGATGTGTTCATAGGGACTTTAAAGGATAATATCCAACATGATGTTAGCCTTTGGGAACCTGATTCATTAGAGAAGGCATTCAGGTTGGCAAGAAAAATGGAAAGCAAAATTATGGCAACCAGGAAGCATACTAGTCACAACTATAAAGATGGAAGTGTTGTTACCCCTAGCCTTCCACAACCTATAAGGTTGACACCACAACAATTGGAAGAAAAAAGAGCAAAAGGATTTGTTACAATTATGATAGCAAATACACTAAAGGTCATAAGTGTGCTGAGAAGAAATTATTCTACATAGATTGTGAAGAGGAAGAAGAAAAGGAGCAAGAAAGGTCAAAAGAAGGGGATATACTCCAGGAACAAAGCCTAGATGAAGAACAAATGAATCTAACCATATCTTGTAATGCATTGGCAGGAATTACCACTCCTCAAACCGTCAAGATAGAAGGACAAATCAAGAAGAAAAAGGTAATAGTGTTGATTGATTCAGGAAGCACCCACAATTTTATTCATTGTAAGGTAGAAAAAGAATGTAATTGCTTCCTATATCCAGCACCAGAGTGTCAAGTGATGATTGCAAATGGAGCAACAATAAATTGCTCTGGAAAGTGCCATAATATCAAGCTATCCATGGGATAATATGTATTGACTAGCCCAATGCTTTCCATTCCAATGGGAGGTGCTGATGTTGTATCCTTGGGTACAATAGCTTTTAATTTTCAAGAACTTTTCATCAAATTTTCTACGGAAGGAAAGGAAGTTGAATTAAGGGGTATTGCAGGGAAACCAGGAAAGATAATAAGCTTTAATGATATGAGAAAGCTTCTAAAAAAGGAACAAAGAGGTGTAATTTCACAATTATGTTCCCTAGATGTTTCTAATTCAAAATCATCTATTTCTCTAGATCTCCAAAAAGTCCTGGACAATCATTCCAAGGTATTTGAGACTCCCAAAGGTCTCCCACCTGTGCGTGATCATGAATCATGCTATCATC